>NQII01012566.1:0-22391 GCA_002778355.1 Clitarchus hookeri
TGAAGTGAGCACAAGTAATGAGCCAATAAGAATCATTGGTGGCAGGAGTGGAGCGGAACCGACTAATTAACCAATGAGTAATATTTCTGAGGCTCAGTAGCCTACTGGATGTGGTGCCGAGGGAACCTTCGGAAATGTAATGTTTTAAAATACATATTTTATAATTATATNATAATTATTTATTATGTATAATTTTTATATTTTTGAATTTGTTTGGAGTACTGTGTAAGATTTTTGGGTTCAAGTTCATACAGTGTTACATATCAAGGTCAAAGGTCAAGTTCAAGGTCACTTGGATTCAATTTGGTGGTTGGATGAAATCAAATCCTGGAGACTGGTCGGTTCCAGTCCCTCGTCCCCTGTAAACCAAAACATTTGAATTTTTTGTTTTTTATAAATTTTTTAGTACATTTTTATAAAATTGTTATAATTTTGAAATAATTTTTAGACATTTTTATAATATTTTTGGGACATTTTAAAACAATTTCCNAAATTTTCATATTTTTGAAATAATTTTTGGAAATTTTTATAATATTTTTGGGACATTTTAAAACAATACCCGAATGTTTAAGTTCAGAGTCATTCAAGGTCAAGGTATTGTGTCAAAGTCACCTGGATATAAGGTGGCAGACGGGTTATGTCAATGTCATTTATACGTCGGTTTTTTAGTCTTTTCAAATTTTTACAATTAATTGGGATTTTTTGCCGTTTTTGGGTTTTCAAGTTAAATGTCACTAGTGTCAAGGTCAAGGCCCCTGACATCCAGTATGGCGGACGAGATGAACACTAGCCAACCTGTCGAGGGCCGGGGGTGTCGAACCCCGGCACTTCTACATAAATATAATTAAATAACGTCTTTAGATATAAGTTTAATTTTTTTTTTTTTTTTTTATAATATTTTTTTTTAAGCGTTGAGGATTTTTTGGGGATTATTCATATGTTTTTTGTTAGAAGGTTTTACAAGGTCATGGGCACAGGGTCAATGTCTTAGGCCAAGGTCATTGGTAAAAACGAGAATCCCAAATTCTTCCAAAGGCCTGTTTTTTCCTAAATGGGCTCGTTCTTTGCAAATGAGGGACTCGGCGATTTTTTGATGGAAAAAGAGAAATGTTCAGGGAAGAAGGAAAATTTTATGCGAAAAATTGCCGATTTCAAAGGGAAAAGGGAATTTTTGAGAGAGAAACGGGAAAAAGGGTATATTCGAGACGGCGTCGGTCGGCTCCTACCTCATACGCCAGAATCCATTGCCCCAGACTCATCATCATCATACTACTGTAGCGCTATAATAAAATTAAATTAACTGCGCAGCCTAGTGTTAAGTTGATATCCGTCCTATGGATATTACAGTGACACCAGGTTCTTAGTCAACTTAAAAAAAGGATCCTTAAAATAATATTCATTTAGTTATTAAACTATTCTTTTTACCTACCATTCATTAGCAATATAATTGCTTTGTTGAAACGAGAACAATATCATATGCTTCATTCCTGATGCATGTCTATATATGTTGGATTATTTTTATAACTTTGTGTTAATTGTGAGCGACGAGATTTTGGTAACACTCAGATTTCATGAACTTGTTTTCTTAGATTGATATAAGGTTTTGAAGAGATAATAGAAGAATACCTAAAAGTAACAAAAAATGAAGCCATTTTATTGACAGTGAGAGTAACAGATGGAGTATAAATCCCACTCTACTGCTTCTCTATACTACAGCTGGTGTAGTCAAATGTCACTTATCAGCACAACACGTACACTGGTGAGATGCTGACAAGCTTGGCGTCATGCTGGCATAGTAAGAGTGTGACATGTTAACTACGTATATACTGCTTACGTGTGCCGCAGGTGCAGGACCTGGGCAGGAATCTTGATGAGTCACGCCGGTACGCAGAGAAGCTGGAGCAGTTGGTCCAACAACTCAACAACACAGTAAGTATGCTTTTTGGCCAGCGACGGTGGCTACACTCACACCTAGTCTTACGTAACCTAAACATCTTAACGTAACTTTGCCGTTACGTAAATACTTTCGGATACTACCCGTTCCTTTAAAAATTATACAGTATTCTACGGTACTTCATTTGCTACGTATTTACAGTACATATTCAACCCAACTACATTAAAACATGTAAACACTACGTGTATGCAGTAAATTTTGTTTACCAATATGTTTCGGCTGTCCACGGTAAAGTGAGCACTTTTAAGTCCCTATTTACTTATTCCTATCAGTAATGTTTTATACTTCTAACGTTATTTAAATAAATATCGCTTTATAAGTAATGCACACAGTGTATATATTTCACCGTTCTCGAAAGTTAACATATATGGCTGTAATAAAATTAATTTACTGACAATTATTCCAAATGAGAGGGCTTCAAATGGTGCTTACTTTACCATGAATAGCCTATAGTTGGCATTAATTTGCACATTTTCATATGTGGATAACGGATACTGTTTATTTATAATTTATAATTTTTCGTCTTAAAAATATATATCCATAATTTATAACGTTATTATTAAATACGTATATTTCATTTGCTTACAACGTTATTCTTAATTAATTTAGATATCCGACACACAAAATACGGTACACATAACTGACTGAAAAATTCGGGATAGCTGAAGGTAACAATATTCTCTTGGTCAACTAAACAATACAAATATAATAAGCGGCACTTTTAAATGCTTTCAGGTAATTTTAAACCATTGAAATATTTTAATTATTATGATTATTTTGTATGCACCTGAACTACACAGTTAAGGTCCTCTGGTATTCTGAAAAACTCGTATAAAGTGATAGTTTTTATATTATTGATATACACTTGACGCCAGTGTTAAATTATTGTTTCATAATTTATACATTTTCGAAATATTGTCAAATTATTATCAATCCTCAACTTGACTGACGGGCTAGAGGCAAGGTGCGGTCGTGGCAGTAACAGACGTGTGTCTGTGCCACAGAGTATAGAAGTACACAGAGGCTAAACTATGTGGCGTTTGCTTTTGTGTGGGCGTAGCCTCTCGCTGATTGTCTGCACGATGCTCTGGAAACGTGTGATTGGTTACTGCATTCTGCGATAGGTCACCTATTGGCTAGGCTGCTGACTAAGAAGTAAGTTTCCAGGCGCTGATTGGTGGAAAGCGATAGGAAATGTTTCTGGACTGTGACGCCATTTTGCTGGTGTGTGCACTTGCATTTCTTGGAATATTCAACTGTTTCTCCTCTGTATTCTTTAATGCTCCATGTGCGTGAACATTGCGTTACGCATCTTAGCTTCACTCAACTCTGAACTGGAAAGCTAGGAGTCGGGTGAGGTTCCCGTATAATACGCCCTGCTACTGCATGTTTTGAAAACCTACTTTTATTTATCCCTGGTTCCGCAGTAGTATCACATATTTCGGTACTTCAACTAACAATTATTTTCCTAGATTTTTTCATAATAAAGTAATTTTATTCTATACATAATATAAAACTCATCGTTTCTCTGTCTGTCTGTTAGTGGGCTTATTACTCGAGAACCACCAATCCGATTTACGTGTTTTTTTTTATGTTCATAGCTATGTTCTCTGGCCAGGTTTTGGTGTTTTTTTGTTACGAAAAGTAATATAAGGAATAAGCAGTGACGAAAATAGTGAATCAAGTCGGTTAATAGTTTGCCGCAAGCGAGCTCTCTTGCAATACGCTGTCTAAACCGTAAAAAGTGGAACAATATCATGTAGTAAAAAATTGTGTAGAATAAAAATATCTTAAAAAAATTTCGCGGTAGCATATAACTATCTATAACAGGGAAATATTAAAAATCGTTTTTACCAATAAATTTCTCAAACATATGACTTCATTCAAAATATTAAAATTAAAAATAAAAATATGATTTAAATAAAAATATTTATCTAATGATTATCTATCTCATAATTAATACTAAGTAATATTCAACTTTATTTACAAAAAAACACAAACAATAATTCTGTAGTTCACATGAAAGGAGCCGCGGGCACAGCTGGTATAACATAAACAACAATTCAGTTAAAATGCATCATTATGGAAACATTTTGTGCCACATATTTTACATAGTCTTATTACAACGATTTTGGCATTAAAATTAAATTCGAACAAATTTCGAAAAGTAAACGAGTCGCAGTTTTTTGATTTGGCTAAAATTTTGGTTAGCTTTTGTGCGCACACAATTAGGCCATTACAAATTGCTTTTTTTAATTTTAAATATTATTAAAAACATTTTATTATTATACGAACCACATTAATAATTTCCCGATAAATTCACTCATGCCATCCCTTGGTGACATTAAAAATAACTTTGAGTAGGAGCCAAATAATTTAAGTGTGTACCACTATGAAATTCGACAAAATATATAGACTAAAATTAAAATGTTCACTAATCTCTTACTTCTAAGTTTGAAGGTTAATTACTCACTTCTTTTTATTTTCATTGTGGGTTTACATGGTACCTTAACACAAAATTATAAGGCAATATTTAATTATAGTAAATACCTTTGGTCACTTTAAGATATTTTAAACTTTTTAATAAAGCTGGGACACATTACGTGAGTTAAGACATGTTTGTAACAATACAATTTTTTTCATAGCATTTGTTCACTAATATAGTTTTTAAGTTGCTGCTTGCATATACTAAATATTGAAAATCATAGTGGTAATAATACACGATGAAAATTTCCAGGAATAATAGTAAAATAAGTTAGGCTTATTATATATTCCTATGTATTGCGTGATGTATATGCTTTATTATAAATAATTTATCACAAATATTTTAGAGATTTGCCATAATTTAGATTTAAAAAGTTAGATGTCAGTGCAACCTATAACTGATATGTTTTCCATTTTTTTATTAGACATTGAACATAGTTTAAACAGAAAAGTGCAAATTGCGTGGCGTATTTTACATGTTTCTCTGTGTGTGCTTTTAGCTGGAGAGTAAGAAGAAGGATGTGCCTGGGTGTGCGGAACAACCTCCGCAGAAGATTAAAAACATGGTAATGCTGCGTGTTAAATGACATAACCTATGGCCCTTAGCTTTATGGAGTCGCATAAGGGTAGTGAGGCAGTGATGTATGTTATTGTTATGAATAGTAATTACTACAGCCTACAGTATATCTAACCAACGAAGGTGATGCTCACTGATGTAGAATTAAACATATCGTCATTTAGCGCAAACCCGATTTGGAATCATTGAACTCTTTCAAAGAGCTACAGTTCTAATAGTAACATGGACATTTAATACTAATTTTTTTTAAACATTAATTATGCTTACAATTATTTTTTCATTAGAAATCTTGAGCTCTTACTTATTCTAGGTAAAAAGATAGCTCCTGAGTAAAAACCAAAATTTTAAAGCTAACAAGTTTATGTGTTTCACAAATCTACAAATGTTTACACAAATATTAAAACTGCAATTATTCTGCCAGAAAATGCATTCACATTAAAATGTTACAAAGAAAATTAAATAAATTGCTTGAAATTTTTTATTCTTCGAATGGACATTGGAACCTTATAAGCCAAAATAACATGAAATCCTGACATCCAATGATAAATTCATATGTTTACAAACAAATACTATACAATAAATCTTTTGTAATAGTGTAGATTGATAACGCAGTAGTCATGAGGACTCATGAATGTAATTTCAATTCTGATAACACACCACCGCCGCAGAAAATAATACATATTGTTTTGTTGATTGTGATTATTATATCATGATTACTTCCCCTTATTGTAAGGATATGCAAAAAATTTAAACATATTATTAAAGAGTAAACAGAAGTTTCCAGTATAAGATTATGGGATTGTTGACAACTAAATTACACAGTGCTGCGACGAGTTTTGGCAATTTGTATTAATCTGTAACACAGAAATATAATGTGTTGTTAGCTGCATATATTTTCGTCAAAAACAATGCATAAAAAATCTAGGAAGATAAACGGTTCGCTAAATTACCATACAGCATCTCAAACGACAAGGAACCCAATTTTAACTTGGATAAAATGTGATATGTTCCAGTTAAGATAAATTTTATTTTACATAATTTTTTAAGAGACAGTACATTTCCAATTTTCTTAAATTATATTTAATATAACGAAAAAAGTTTTATCGAATCTTAACATAATTAAATATATTTAAGAAGGGACTTACTCCTGACAAGCATGCGACTGCCTTGGGAGATAATAATGTGTAACAGCATACACTTTGAACAAACTAGGCAAGGTTTAGGGCAAACTCATACCGTGGGAATATACATGGCAGTGAAAATAAGGTTCACTATAAAAGTAAATGTCTTTTTTTAATTACTGATATTATTTCATTAGTTGAGGTTATGTTAGCTTCAGTTAGGATGTATTAAGTTATGGCATGTTACATAAGGTTAAATAAGTTTCGTTACAAATACCAGAATGTTAGGTAAAGGAATGTTTCAGAGGTTTGTTCGGCTCGGTTAAGTTAGCTATTGTTCTGATTGCATGGTTTATATTATGTTATATTATAATGGGTTATATGGATCTTGATAAATTTGGGTTAGAAAACATGTAAGTTAAGATCAGGAGAGATTACGTCATGTAAAGTTATGTGTGGTCAGGTTACTTTACATTAAGATAAGATAGTTAGGTTTGATTTAGGTTAGGTGAAAGCGATCACATTGAAAATCGTATGACGCAATAAATACGCACACTAATGTGTATTGGTGCATAAGAGCTTTAAAGACTCGCCAGAATAAGGTGCAGCAAAGAAATGTCCTATGAGAACACCCAAATGTTTACACCAAGGAGGGACAGTTAATAATCTATAGTTTAATTCAACGATGAACATATTCTGGGAACGGTTATATTTATTTTCGTTTAGGAGATGCTGCGAAGTTTTATAGGATAATTATGAACAGACAGGCTCTGAGGACAACCAGGCTTGATACGTGCACTTACTTAGTTATGCAATTTGACTCAGGGTCACCTGTCAGAACACCAGGGTAAGGTTCAAGGGGACGCAAACTGGGCTTCATGAGATACGAATATCAACAGAGCCAAGGTCGAGAACATCAGTCTTGGTTTATTGCTGGCTGCTCGCCAGGTGTTGAGGGAGCTCGTTATTTGGCAGGGATTCGTCTCTTGGGATGTTGAGCATAGTGTGTACTTGACTGAGCTAGTCTCGACCTGGAGCTTCTTTGGAGCAATGTGGACGCAGTAAAATGTGCACCTAAGGTGTGCACACTCAGCATGTTATTCAACCTATATCGATGTTAAGACGATCGTACTTAAAGTTCGACTATCTATCCTCATGAAGATACACAGAGTAAACTTTCGTATAATCTTGGGTTCGAGTTTGCTGAGAAATCACCGTCTCAACACAAAATTCATATAAGAATAACGAATTAACATTTTTCGTCTTCACAAATGTTAAATGAAACCAAATTTAAGCTGTTGGTTTTAATAAGTGGTACGTCAATAATCTAGACATGCAAAAAAAAAAATTAGAAATCTAATATTTGCGTAAGCGTTCGTTGCAATTTTCTGCTACATTACCTTTTTGTATTCAAATGTAAAATAATTGTTTATTTCAGGTAGCGTTTAAAATTCCACTTTATACTTAAAATATCACTTATTTTGTGGTCTGATTTATATTTTATATCAAACTGACGATATATTATAGGACCTTATTTGACCAGTTTTAGAAATTACAAATTATTTGTGCAAAAGTTTTTTTCAG
Organism: Clitarchus hookeri; assembly: GCA_002778355.1. NCBI lineage: Eukaryota > Metazoa > Arthropoda > Insecta > Phasmatodea > Phasmatidae > Clitarchus > Clitarchus hookeri. The sequence goes on from NQII01012566.1 coordinate 7,721, forward strand.
TTTTAATATGAATTCATTAGTAATAATTTATTTTTGAGCGTATACCAATGTAGCAGACATCAAAATCAGAATTAAGAATACCAGAAATAAATTTATGAAAATAAGAAAATAAACAAAATGGATTACCCTGAAGGTGCCATCACATAAGTGGATACTACTGGCACAGCACATATTAGTGTGTATACAGAAAAATCAAAATATTTTACCACACCAAACATGCATTTCAAGGGACCAACACTTGAAGGATGCACTTAGTATGGTGTTGGACTACCCATAGCACCGGGAGAGGTGGCGATGAGGTCTGGAATGGAGGCATACAGACGTAGGATGTCCTTCTGAGGAAGATCCTGCCACAGTTGAAGCAACTTATCTTCCAAATATGCCATTGTTGCCGCTGGCCGATGTTGCATTCCAGTTTGTTCCCAAACGTTCTCGATGAGTGAGAGGTCTAGGGACCTCTCCTGCTTTGGAAGAGATAATCGTGCTGTGTGAGGCCGGGCATTATGCTGCTGGAAAATGGGGTTGTCAAGATGCACCAGGAAGGGGAGCGCATATGGTCACAGTATTTCCGGAACCTGTCGCCGTGACGACAAGGTTTCGTCAATCACCACCAGTGGGGTGTAGGGATCATAGGAAATGGCACCGCACACCATGATACCTCTCGTGCCGCTATACATTGAAATGTGTACCGCGGCATTGGCAAGGATATTTCCAGACTTGATTTCGATGGTCTGTATCCGGACAGTGTCGTTATTCGTCGCTGAACACGACTTGTTGCCAATCCGCAAGCAGCTATGCTGCTCTTTCCTGGAAGAAGGTCACACGTGCTAGGCGATGCTCGGGTCGTGATAGCAGACGTCGTAAGGGACGCCGCGACGACAAATCCCGCTCTGCAATCAGCCTGGATATAGTATTAGTAGACACCGGCGTAACCCCAGCTGTCGTAAAATGTCCGTGGATGTTGCGCAGTGATGCGTGTGGAGTGCATACAGCTTGTCGTAAAAAGAATTGATCCTCTCTGCTGGGGTCTGCTGGTTGACTCAAACATTCTCGACGGATTTGTGTGCTCTCCTGCTCCCACTGCGTCCAATAACGACTCACAGTATAAAGACCGGTTTGAGTGGGGAGTAATGCGCCATCATGCCTCTCGCAGGCCGAAAATGCTGCCTCTCTCAAACTCACCCAGCTGGGCAAAGATTGTGGAATTCGCTGTTGGGCATGCTACGTGTACTCCGAACTTGGCTCAAGCAACAAGAAGCAAAACAAATTAGGACACTCTTAATTTGACGATTTCATTCACATTGTGGTTACATATTTTAGACATTGCATATTGACAGAACATTTAAATGTACGCTGTTTATAAAGATGTACACACAACAAAAATGTCTAAACTTATGTGCACATTTTCTATTATAGGTACAAATATAAGAATAAGCTTGAGGATAATCTTTTATTGCCAAAAGCTAAAATACAAAAAAAATTTTGTGTTATCAGTTCGTACTACTGCAAACAGATACCATTTAATTTCAAATACTCGCCAGTAATTGATAGGATACAATTTATGGATCGGTACCAATATGGGCGACTCTTGCAATCATATACTATGTAAATTGTGGCCCTAAATAATTTTTCTTTATTCATAAGAAATTTACCACACTGCTAACGATAAAGTGGGAAATTTTCTCTTTTTTCCGTATCATTACAAAATATGAAATTGAAATAATCTAACGTTTGTGAAAAATTAAACACCAAGAAGTATAGATGTGTTTGAAATCATCTTTATATCACATATTAGGTACTCAAAAATAAAAAAATGTTTTTTCAATTATAGTAGTTTACATGATCTCTGACCTCGAGAATTCAGTATGGTGTGAAACCCCCACGTGCGGTAATCAGAGCCCCGAACGTCGGGGCATGGAATCTAAGAGAGTCTGGATATGATCCTGGAGAATCTCCATCCACGTGGTATGTATGCGAGTCCACAAAGCATCAACAGTACTTGCTGGAGTTCTGTGACAAACAATTCGCTGACACACCATATCCCAGACATGTTCGATGGGCAACATGACAGGTGAACGTGCTGGCCAGGGAAGCAGTGGTACCCGTCGTTAATTTAATAAGGCTTGCAAATTCCTCGCCACATGTGGCCGGGCATTGTCCTGCTGAAATATGGCATGTAGAGTCGCCTGAATGAGGGGCGGTACCTTGGGCTCTAAAACCTCCCTGATGTAGAGGTTGCTGTTTAGATTGTCATTAATACATTGGAGTCGATATCGCATGTTGTATCCAATGGCGCCCCAAACCTTAACACTTGGCACGCGCCTATTGCAGTCTGAGGTGTATGTGCTTTCTGGAAAATGGAAGCCGATACAATGGCGTGCGTACCACCATACCAACCCGCAGCAGATGGCATCTAACCATCGACGCAGACAGGTCCACACCCGTGGCAGTGTTCCAGTGTCGAGCCAACACTGTGGACGAGGCTGTACGGTCCATTACGGCCATGCGGCCAAGATGGCGGTCATCCTGTGCTGTGGTCACATTGCGTGCTCCAATGCCCACTCGTAGCTGCGTATGACCCTCTTCTATCTACTGGTTCAACACAAGCATCACTGTCGTAGCAGCATGCCCTGTACGAGCTGATATGCCACAGTGTGACAAACCCGTTTCCCGGAGATCGACCATTCTGCCCCGTTCGATCTCACAGACGTGCTAATATGGCACCCTTTTACGTCCACGAGGCATACTGGCACTAGTTTTCACTTCGTTTGACGGCTCTTCTCTGACTGAGCTTGGCGTAACACGGACCTTTTCGGTCACACAAGAGAGGGCGCTGCTGGGTCTATGTGTACGCTATCTCTCTGCAATCGTAATCACTTATTGCTGGTGCACTGTTTTACAGATCCTTGGAGTTTAGGTTCATTCCGGCCTTTCTTTTTGGGTGTTAATTTTTTCACAAACGATAGTGTATATTCGTATTTATTGACTAATAAATAGATGGGCAAATAAATTTTGGATTATGTGTAAATCGGCTGTGTGATTGTAACGAATGAATTATGAAGAAGTCACCCACAAAATAATACTTTCGAGTCTGAAGATATATACACTGTGCTTATAACTAAAATGGCAATATTTAGTTAAGAGTAGTTGGCGGAGTCCCTCGATCATATAAAGTATTTAAACTCTCTATCTGTAGTGGAAGAATTATTTTTCGATATATTTTTAACAATATATTTTGCTTTATTTTAGTTAACTAAGTCTTATGAAGTACAATTATTATTAAATAAGTAAGATATAGAGTCCATGAATAGTATATTATTTTTCTACATTTTATGCTACAATACACTATTTAAACAAAATTATCTGGACATCCACGCAGTAATATCATATAGAAATATCCCTCAGATATACTGCCCAGTAGCGGGCATTAATAGAGAAAATATTACATTTCCGACCCTGTGAAGAGAATGAGGGAGAGATGTAGTAAAGGAACATGCAGCTACTAAAATGGTACTTACAGCCTTCCGAATTTAATTTGCTCGGTAGTATTACAAGAGAACCAAGACCCTTCGATGGAAACACACACTCATTGTCACCCCACATCCGCCGAATTTCACTCTGGGATCTATACATTCCGGTATTCGGTATTTACCATTCCCCTGGCACTCGCCACACTCAAACCCACCCATCTGACTGCCACGTGGTATAGTGTGATTTATCACTACTCATGCGTCTCCAGTCGTTCAATTTCCAGTGGCGGTGCTCTTTACACCACCATGTTCACAGGCGAAGTGAACAGTTTACAGGCAGTTGCTGATCTTTCAACCGCAGTCTTCGTACCACTCATTGCTCAGACTTGGTGTTAGGTGCACGTTATGTGGCACTGTGGATGTCATGGGTGATGGTATCACATGATGTCATGCGATGTTCCCCTACCACTTTCTTTAATGAATGACGATCTCTGTAGGTCAATACTCGTAGACTATACAGCCTCGGTTTTGTTGCGGTTTTACTTCCCTTTTCCAATTGACAATCACTCTCTGAGTCGATTTGGGCAATATCGGAAGGGCATTAAGACCCTGACGTATTGATACTGAGATTTTTTTGAGATTAAAATGTATTTATGTTATTTTATACTGCTGCACAACGTAAATTTAACTTCGCCAGTGTAACCTAAATTTTAGGTATTTCTTTTGTCAGGATCTGTTGACACTGGTAGAGAAGGCACTCTTTAGCTCAGAAACTGGACGCAATCTTTAAAAACTATCTGTTTTTCTTCTTGTGAATGCCGTCAGCAGTGCTTTTCGCACTAATTGCCGCGGGTAGGGTCTTTGCCACCGATAGAATGTGTCTCAGATGGCCTGTGATATTTACTGAGTGACGCATTTGAACACGTGTGCTTGAAGCGTGATGGTGAGGGAATTTTCTGTCTCACTCCCGCGTGCGTTGTTCTATATTTGTTTCGAATTTTCTGCAAAAGATCAGCAGAAGAATGATCTGGAAAATTTTTGTGAAAGCTCTTTCTATTCCCGTGGCAGGTGTGCGCAAGTTTATAAATACTTAACTGCGNGCTCTTCTATTGAGAAGGTGGCGGCAAAAGGCCAAGGCTTAAGACACACGGCGGAATAACACCATGGAGATAAGTAACTTGTACTTTGCCATTATGCAGGTGGAATTAATTGGTAGACGTTCTGGGGCAAGCACAACCAGTATTCAAAATTAGTGTTCTTCCGAGTTCAGTTGTGTCCCTTACTCGTCCATGTACCGCAAATAACTTATTTATGTTTCGACTCCGGGTTTTGAACTGTAGGCTAGGCTAAATAAATACCTCGGGTATATATCCATTATTTACTTTTTAAACCTTTTTAGGCACTGCGAGGCAGCTTGTCGACTGTTTATATTATGAGTATATTTATGTTGAATCCTCGGCGGTGACTGTCTTCCCCCTTTTGATAATTTTGTTACTTGCATGTTAATAATAATCTATTACTGATACGTTAACCTAATTTATAACAAACTGGATTGATATTGTTAATATTCTTACAGGTGTATTTAATTGAGCAATGAACCAATCTACAGGTATTTAACTCCCCCTGCCACTAAAAATAGGTTGATTAATTATCATTATTTTATATATTTTAAAGATAGCTGTAGAAAGAGCGGTTGATTTCCACAATTATTCGATCCCATCCAGTCCCACGCTCTCCCCCTTCGGGTGACAATATTGCTTACTGATGTGGCAACCAATAACTGCACCACTCTTAAAGTCACTGAGCTCTTTGCTCCATTCATTCTGCTGCTATCGCGTCGTACTGACCAACATCGAACCCTCTGCCTCCCTTTATAGTGGTAACGGTGGTCATAGTGACAGGTGGGCGACAGTTTACTTTTACAGACGGATGTCCAGATATTTCTGATCAGAGAGAGTAGGCGTGTAATGGGATAAATGTTGCTGTTCGTATGGTCGAGGCATGAGTAAGTGAGTCATATTTGGAAGCATCAAAACAGCTGATATCTTAAGTGTCGATGAGAACGAGATGAAGTGAGGATGGAGTTGCGACGGAATGATGTGCTGGGGGAGTGACCGAGTTCCCCGGTGAAATCCCCACCTCATTTCCCTCGGGAATGGAGCCCGGTCTGCCATGGCGACTGTCGTGACAGACGCATAACAACTGGCGCGTGTTCACAGGTGCTACAGTACAGCGTCTCCAGAGACTGGCAGAGGTTGATGAGGGGTCTGGATGCTGAGATGGACCACAGCAGCGAGGTGTACGGTGAGCTGAAGAACATGGACCAGTACTCAGGGTACCCGCTGTATCATATAGGCTACTTTGGCTACACGCAGCTGGCCACGCTACTACTGAGCGCCGGCATGCCTGTCGACTTGCCTGACACAGACAACTACACTCTGCTGCATGGCGCGATGCGCGGCGGACAGTACCATATCGCGGAGATGCTGTTGTCGCGCGGGGCCGACGTGAATGCGAAGGACGTCTCAGGCACTACACCGCTCATGGCGGCAGTATATGGTGACCTCGAGATAGTAAAGTTACTGGTGCAGGCCGGCGCTGACACCACGGCTACAGACATGTACGGCCACAATGCCCTCGACTTTGCCAAGAGCCGTGGTCGTACCGCAGTGCAGCAGTACCTGGAGCAGTTCCCCGCCTAGCCTCGCCCACACCTTGACAAGCAATAAAGACTTTACTCAGACTAACCTGTCTTCCTTACTTGTCAAACTTACTCACCTGAAGTGCGTCCTGGTGTGATAACCACTGGTGCACTACCAAAGCTGCGAGGACCTGATATTTGTAAGAAATGTGTACTAGGAGGGACTGTACTCTATATCGGCAGCCTTCGTATATGCTCCTTAGTCAATTGATATAAACGAAAAGTCATGATAATAATTTGTCTTACATTTCCAATTACCATTTAAAAAAATGAAAGTTAATTTGCAAATGTTTGTGCTATAAATTATTTAAATTTTATTAATTTGTTTTATTTACTGAAAAGAGGAAAAAAACACCAATGTGAAAAAATGACAGAATAGTAATGACGATGCATCTGTGTCACTCAATGTAAAATTTTTGATATTTTCCCCCATCTAATGGAGTAAACTTTCAGAAATTGTAGGCAAACTTCTTATCATTGTATTATGCTATGGGTTTTTTTATCATCAAATATGCATTTCCTGAAATCACACAAAAAATGGTTGACTTGTCTACTTTTGAATACCTCGTTTGAAATTAAAATATCCATGATAAATACTTACTTATTACTTTTCAATTGTAGTGCATTACGTGAGATGTTTAGAAAATAAACACATCCATACAAGAAGGAAAATTGGAATCAACTATAACTGTAGTCCCCAGTACAGAACGGACACACAAACCATACCAACATATGATATGTCATATTTATGAAATAAAACACCAATATCTTTTGCAGGTTTTGGAACATAGCAATACATAAAATACAGACACATACTTATTAAACATGATGTTTAATACATAATAAAAAACAACCGATTCCGTTAAGCTGTTATATGCTGCAGTAGAATTCTGGGTTCTACAGTATAACTTGTAAAACATTTACGTCTACTTGGAATTATTCCTCATCTCACACTCTCTTAAGACCACAATAGCTCTGTCTTGGCACTCTGCCCATAAAGCATTCCGGTGCCTAATGACCCGGCTGGTATATGGTTTTATATTCCTCACTGCCAGGCGAGTAAAATACTAAAGAGAGTTCTGTGACAAGGGATATGTGGAATAGGAGCGAGGCGTCGACCGAAAGTCATGTTGTGACGTCACATGGTGGCCGTCTAGGATGTGGGTAGCATTTATTTACCTCGACCTCGTGGCTGTAGAAATAACCCATTTTTACCCCAAAATCTTCTTAAGTGACTTATTTTTCGCCAAAATCGCCTTTCACTAAAAAATTTACAACATAGATAAATGTAAAAATTGTTTACATGTGTCTTTAAATAAATACACCACATTCGACGCTCTTCAATGTGATTCCAAAAAAAGCCCAGAATGAGCAATTTGAACTCAAGACTCACTGAAAACAACCAAGGTGGTTTCGTGACTCTTCGACGTGAGATATAGAAAGTCCCCAAAACAAGAAGGCGTCTTACGTCTCCGAGCAAAGCCTAGCAGACCAGAAGGTATGTAGACCATATTTCTTTACATTATGGATTCCAACAGCAATGTTAAATTTCCATGACCGTGATATTGTCTGGCGATGACTTTGGGATGAGATTAAAGAAGAAATATCAAGAAAAATATAAAAAAAATTGTAAAAATCGGGAGGCGGGGGGAATGACATTACACAACTCGACTGCCATTTTGGATGTCCGTGACATATGCCTTGACCTAAGAATGGCCTGAAAATAAAAAATAATAAAAAACGGGACAAACGATATGAAAAATCTGAGAACAAGTACAGTATGAACCGCAATCACTATATTGGATATCCTTATTCCTGCCTTGTACCCATGTGACTTTAAATTGGAATAATATATACAAATTACAATTGTCAAAAAATAAAAATAATGCAAAAATGTAATTATTGACCACGACCAACATCTTCACATGGAGTGGAGAGATTCAGACCGCTCTTAACTTCGAGGCCGTGAGAGTCGAGAATGAAGTGAGGTGAGTATGGAGTGGCACCACGATTGCTGGGGAAGGGGAAAAGGGAGATCCCCGGGACAACCCTCCGACAAACGGCATCGTCCGGCACAATTCCCACATTAGAAAATCCGGAATTTAGCCCAGTTCACCTAGGCGGGACGCGAGCAGTCTAACCACTACACCACTGCGGCTCCTGAACACCATCTTGGATATCTGTGACCCTGACCCTAATCTTAGGCAAACTCGGACCCGAAAAATAAAACCGCAAAAAATCGTATTTAATATAAATAAATAAAAATACAAAAGTTGAAAATTATGTCAGATTTAATAACAATTCGGGAACATTCAGCAATTATGGGGAAAACATTCAAATACTTACATTTACAAGATTCAGAGTTCGATTACTGTAAATATGGCAGATCACTCATTCTCCCAGCATGAGAACCAGCAGACGACTGACACCCTCCATTGTTTTTGAATTTGTTATTTTGTCTGATAGTCTCTACACCAAGACTACATGCCATTGGCTACAAAGCTGAACCTAGTCCACCCAACCACCCTATACCCTCCTAAGAACCACTGTTTTACCATCACACCTTAACATTTACCTACAACAGATCAATCGATATCGCCACTACACTGTACTAGTAATTTACAATCAACACCACCTCTATCGCTCGTAATTGGTTGTTGCTCACATGATCTCTCCTCCTGTGCATGTAATTAATGTAGCCAAAGGCGTACCACATCACAATACTTCGCTTGATGCGAGAGGTGATATCTCACTTTTTTTTTCTCTTTATCTCTTTCTCTCCCCTTATGTTTCCATCGTTCAGTCTGGTATGTATTTTTATGGTCGTCTTTTCCATTTGATTTCGTATAATTTTATCGTGCAAGCTCTTAATTACACACACATTCACCTGCCAAATTAATTTCTGTTCAAATTTCAAGTACTTTTTCGGATCACCGAGCTACTGAATTGTAGATGTAAATATGTATACATGTTTAATGAAATGATTGCGACCAGCATCCCAACTTCGCTCTTGGTGGTTTTACAGTAGCTGAACTGCCTACATTGTCGACGATACTTTTCAGAAACAATAAGGGTTAGGCCTTTGAAACTTGGAATGTATAGGGCACACTCGGGTGATATAATGTTTTAACTTCTGTGCTCTTCTCAACAATCAAGAAACCATTCCATAAATATTTCCGTCTTTCTATCAATCTCGCAATCTTCCGATAGATCTCTCAATCTTTTGATCAATTATTCAGTCATTCGATCAAGCTTTCAACATTTCGATCAATCATTCGACTATTCGATCAACATTTCAATCAACATTCCAATCATTAGATTAATATTTCAATCATTCTATCGATATTTCAACCTTTTGGTCAATATTACAATCCTTCTATCAATCTTTTTATGTTTCGATCCACCTTCCCTATCAGTTTTTCGAAAAATCTTTCTGTCCATAGTCATTCCATGCATATAGAATTGCATATAGAAATTAATATAGAAATGCGATTAATTCACGAACTATACCACTTGGCGACTGCTTTAATAATCTGTATGCAGTTTGCTGTCAGTGCGTTTATTATTAATATCTTTATTAATATAGTGTGTGCTGAACATTGACCAGTTGTAAATTAGGCCCAACTTCTGCATGAAAGGTCTGCAAATTTCTAACCTCGACAATGGTTACGGAAACTTACTAAATTAGTAGTCATTGATTGCATTTAAAGTTTGCAATGTTTTTTACTTATTTTTGTAACCTCATTTTCTTTTAACATCAACGCATTTACACTTTAAAAATTATTTTTTTATTTTAACTACCACCATTGTCGACTCTGTTACTTTTCAAATCGGTTTAATACGTAATGAAGAAACTTTACAAATCAAAGGATGGCTAAAGTATAAATACAAGGTGGTTGCTGTCAATATGCTTCTCTAAGTTCGCCTAGATTTGTATCTTACACGCTGCTTCTTTACGGATTGTTTGCAACTTATTTTCACTAAACTCCATCTCTGCTTGTCAATTATTGTTGTCATTGCTGTCCAAAACATATCGGGAAACGGTGTCCCTTATTACACCTCGCTTACTCGCGAGTACTTTACTGACGATCTTGCAGATAATAGAGTGAAAATTACACCAAATCAGTTTCCTTAGGCTTCCTTGGTGTAAATAGGCCTACGAAACTACACAGCTCAAAAATATAGAATACTTTTTTGTTTATCCCATGGAGTTAAATTAAATGTTCTGTTTTTAGAAAAAAACATCTGCGGATTATACAGCATATTTTAGGAAATTTTAGTTTCCCTCTTAAGTATTTTTTTAAGAAAACATTTTGAATTAAACATTTAGAAAATTTGTATAAATGGATGAACTATAGTTTCATAAATAGAAAAAGAAATTTACACAAATCTAATTACATTTTAATTTCGTTAATATTCCTCACGTATGTAATTACTTAAAGTTTCAAAATTTTGTAATATTTTTACCCCAGAAAAATTATTACAATTCAAAATTATTAATTTGGGTAGAGTGTGAAATAACAGAATTTAGGAAACAAAAAATTCGTCAGCGATTCAAACATTAAATCAAAGAAATCATATTTAATTAAATGTGGCATCGTCATTTACAGTTTGTTTACAATTAAGTTACTTCCAAATTCATCCTTATTTGTTTGCTCATAGAAAATTAATATTACCGAGTACAGTACCTAATGGAAAAATGTCATGCTTCGTTTACAGAATTCTGTGAATTTGTAAAAAAAACGCAACAATTTTTACTGGCCAAAATATAAGTATATTGTTACATGTTTATGGACTGCATCGCTGGTAGAAGGATTTAGCTGATTAGGGAAAAGGATCCAAGGTCGGTATCCAGGGAACCGTGACCTTTGACATTTTAAGTTACCGCTGCCATCTTATCTGCCATCTTGTATTTAATTTGATTCATGCTCTATCATTCCATCCCTATATTCTCACACTCTCGCATTCCACTTTAGTCACATTTGTTCCTTCCTGCCATCTTTATATAACTTAGAAAATCGGTCATCTTGTGTAGAACATACAAACTATTTAACCTCGTGCAGGATTTGGAGTGTATTTCATGCTGTGTAAGACTTAGGACCAGACCTAACCTAACTTGATACAATCAAATACAGAAAAAAAATTTCAGTGTTACATATTGAAACCACCTGAGTACCAGAGCCCTTCCTGGCATCATCAAGTCTCCGCCAGCTCCATATATGTAGAGGGACTTGCCCACTCTTGTAGGACTCTGATCATTTATACATTTCATCACACTCGTTCAACCTAATGTATGACTTGGAATTCTTTTATACTTGGCTGACATTACTCAACCTAACCTCCCATTATTCTAACACATTTAAGAGAAGTAAAACCCAACTTACAACAGTAAAGAAAAATCAAACCGACCTAGCATAACCTAACCTAAGTGAGTGCAATACAATCATGCCTACCCTAAGCACACCTATTTCCAACACACCTATCATTTTGTCAACCACTTCGAAAACGCGACATGCCCTAACCTCAGAAGGATTAGTAATTTAGACTGCAGCCAGTTAGCACTTCAGGTTTCATCTGCATTATGCTTACCAACGAGCAGTCGCTGCAGGCAGATTAATAATTAAAATTTCAGTATAGCTTATGGGTAACATAGTGACCATAACATCTACTCAAGCAAGCATATAACCCAAATATCCAACCAGACCACCCTACACACCAACCAACACAACCACAAACCAAAATATCTGAAACCCCACAAGCACAACCAAAATATGTGAAACCACACAACCACAATATCTGCAACCACAACTACACTACCCAAACAACCACCATACCACCTAACATACCGCCATGCCACCCAACACATCAACCACCATAACTCAAGTGCACTAGCAACTATATCGTTCAGACTAATCCTAACACTCTCAAACTTACCATTAATACAATCTGCTCTGTCGACAGACGGCAGACAAATATACTGGCCACCTGTACCATCCTCAGTAACTCACACGTACTTGGTCCATTCAATCCACAGCAGCCTTACCAAAATAAATACTTTTCATGTCATAAGTTCTACCAACCAACACCAGAAAACCAACCCAGCATAACATACCACCCAACATACCATACCACCCAACATACCATACAACTCAACATACCATATTACCCAACATACCATACCACCCGACATAACATACCACCTAACATACCATACCACCCAACACACCATTCAAACATATCCACCAGCAAACCGAAACATATAAACCAACAAATTAACGATAACAACCACACACCAGTCATATCATACACCTGCCATACTACACAACTGTAACTCGAGTATAGCAAGCAATTCAGACCAGCCCATAACACTATTATATATACTGGCCATACCATCTAATCTCCTGTCCAACACCAGACAAAAAAATACTCACCTTCCCACCAACATACCTTAGAAAGCATATCGGCCATGCCCGAAAAATACTTCTCACCATACTGCCTGTTCTAATGAATAACACATACTAAAATATACCATAGTAAACATAGCTCCATAATGTCTGTCATAACATCACAGCCAGCAGACACCAGCCAAATATACTTCAAATATCTTACCCAAAATAATATTCAGAACACAATAACCATTGTGACGGTTTCAGCTGACATGCAATTAGGAATTCGTCTGTGTTTCGTCAGGATGATGATGTTCGATTTTCAAGGAATGGAAAACCCCCACCCCCTCCTTGTTGGTATGCAAGCAAAGGGTAATATAATCCTAAAACTTACTATGGGTTTTAACAGAAAAATTAATGTTTACAAAACTCTGATACATGTTCCCATTTTTGAAATACAAAATGCCAATTCCCAATATGGGAATACAAAATAAATTGAAACTCTTTAATAAAATCCCATGACACTAAATACCATAAAAATACATGATATTTCATTTATTTTATAAAAATTATTAAAAATAGAAATACATATATTTTTATTACTATGCAAAACAACCACCCCTACCCGCCATTACAAACAGAGGAACAGCAATTCCTTCCTAACAAAGCCCCTGGCCTGTCTCCCAGAGCAGGGAGAACACTAGCCTTTTAAACAATTTTGTCGTCGTCTTCTCGAACATTTTCCTATGTTCATGGACCGGAAACACCCCCTGGTAGTGTCGGCTGGTAGGCGTCATGTTATTTAGGAGACGCTTAGAAGAGGGAAAGGGAAGCAAGCGAAGCTTAGAAACAGCACACTAGCACGCCAAAGCGCCATTTGCCATTCAGCACTCACGCAGGCAGCAGCAGTGAGATGGTCTGTAGAGCGGGTCCCATCGAGCCAAAGGTAAGCCATTGTCCACGAGCCTCAAGTAGGTACAACAATCCAAGGCAAGGTGAACTTAGGCGCATTCTTGATGTGCGTAGGCTGTCACATCCCTCCTCCTGTGATACTCAACCACAGCGGTATTGCTCACGCGACCAGAAAATGCCGAGGCGTCGGTAGACCAGACCGTTACCCCAGGCTCCTTTTCACGTGGAACACGGGTCTCGATGATAGCAGTAGACAGCCAATAAAACAGACATAGACCAGGGACTTAAAATTAAGGTTTGTAGAACATAAATTCATACAATTTAATTCTTACAAGTGCTTTTAAATACATATTGTGCGCACCAAATAAAACATGTAAAATAATAAATTGAAAATATATAGGCGTATTATTTATATTACAACTGGATTTTTGAACTTTTCGTTTTACTTTTTCATACATACCAATATGTAAATACTTTAATTTACTTCATCAAAACTGAGTATACGCCATTAAAAATCATTAATACTATTTAATACCAATATCATTATTACAATTCTTAACACTGGACATTTGTCAGTTCTTTAAAACATTAATTTCAAATATATATTTTGGATGATACAATTTTCACATCCAAAATATCAAGACAGCTTATGGAAATTTTAGGAGAAGTGGTACATTTTTGGGTACATAATATTTTTTACACTGGGAAAAGTGAACGTTTTCCGATGTGTTAGGAGAATGTGGATAAACAATCAATACTGTCACAATAAAAAATGTATTCGTTTACCAAAATACATTAAAATACAAAGGAAATACTAGCATTATTCGTGTCCCAAATTTATTGTTTTGCATGACTTAATAAGAGATTTTATACAGAATGAAATGTGTATATTGAGTATAATGAATTATATATCTGTACCTCGGAGGGATACAACACTATGTCCATTTTGTTCCATATTGACTTTATTACGGAGTTAAAATCAGCTTTTCTCATATTTCGTAGAGGAATAGAGCACTATGTCCAAAACCAGTTAGAACCGGATATAGCATGNTAAAATCAGCTTTTCTCATATTTCGTAGAGGAATAGAGCACTATGTCCAAAACCAGTTAGAACCGGATATAGCATTTTTTAAAACAACACCAAGTCCACTTTCATTTAGAGGGATAGAACACCATGTGGACTTGGTGTTTTATCCTTCTGA
>NQII01012567.1:0-28879 GCA_002778355.1 Clitarchus hookeri
GACTTTTCAAAAGTTGAACTTTTGAAATGTTGATACTTTTCATAAGTTCATTTGAAAAAACTAATTTTTAAAAATAATTTTATGAAAAAATAATTTAAAAAAAAATTATTTTTTTAAATAAATTTTTGCAATTTTCTAAATTTTTTGCAAATTTTGGCACTGGCTGCCAAGATGGCCGCCGTTGGCACTTGCTGCCAAGATGGCCGCCGTCGCAGTGGAATGCAAACGCACGAAGTTCGTCATTTCCTTACCAAGCTTCTCAAGGTCGCCTCCCTGCAAGCACGCTGTCTTCGAATGCCCCATTTCATACTACTCCCTAACTTGGATAGCCACACAGGTGCCACAAAATGTCTTTTTTAGATAAGTATAATCGCAAGCTAAAATATTTCTATGATACAAAAAGAAGGGAAGGTAATTTAGAATTATATTTTTGCATCTGTTAATACCTAATTTTAAATATGAGATAATTTTTTTCAAATAACTGTCCTTTTCATGGTGTTCTTTAATAAAGGTATAAGCTAATGGAAAACTAGAAAAAACATTACGATTTGGAAGTATTTCAGATTCCTCATTGGTGCCATCAAACATACGAGATAGCGCATCTGCAACTACATTTTGAGTTCCTTTTATGTGTAACACTCTGAATTTTAAAGAAGAAATTATAACTTCCCAACATACGATTTTTTTAAGTTGCCATGGATGAGCCAAAAGCCATGACAAAGCCTGGTTGTCTGTTTCGAGAAGAATTTCTGCATGTTCCAAATATTGCCTAAACTTATCTGTGGCAAAATCTACGGCCAAATATTCCAATTCATAAATAGAGGAAGAGTTTTTCTCTTGGGGAGTAAGAGTGCGGGACGCAAATGCAATCAGGTGACTACAGCCATCAATCTCCTGAGCCGGGTCAGCTACTATAGCTTTACTTGAAGCCTCAGTTTGAAGGATAAATTCCTGACTAAAATTGGCATATGTAACACAGGAAGATGTATTATATCATTCTTTAGAGTGTCAAAGGCCTTTTGCTGCTCACCCCATTCAAATTTCACATTTTTTTTTCTCAACTTATTCAGAGTAGCTACCTTTTTAATATGGTTCTAAATAGATTTGCCAAAAAAATTGAGTTATGCCAATGCCTGGCTATACCTTTCACATCTCGTGGTGGAAGAAAATCTGTAATGGACTTGGTCCTTTCTGGATCAATAGAAATTCAACTGAAAACAATCGTATGTCCCAAAAATGAAATTTCTTTAACTGCAAATTTAACTTTTGATTGGTTAACAGTGCGACCTGCCTTTTCTAAACGAGAAAGTACTTCTTTTAGGAGATCTAAATGCTCTTCAAAACTGTCTGAATAAATGACAAGATCATCCAGATAGTTATAGACAAACTTTAATTTTACTTAATGAAAAATCATATCTAAACGCCTGGTAAGTACTTGAGCACCTGTGGCCAAGTCAAATGGCACACGAGTAAATTGATACAGGTTCTGAGGAACACAAAAACTGGTAATTGGTTTGGAAACTTTTGACAAAGGGATTTGGTGATTGGCCGCATTTAAATCAGGTGTAAAGAATTTTGCTTTTCCAAGCCACGTAAATGCTGATTAGAGATCATGAAGAGGAACTGATTCAATTTGAATGTATTTATTAAGTTTCTGGTAGTCCACAACCATCTGATGTTTCCCATTCGGTTTTGGTACTAAAAAGGCTCGACTAACATATTGGGAAGTAGATTGTTCAATAACATCTTTATCTAACAAGTCTTTAACCTGATTTTTTAAAATTTCCATCTGCGGTGGTGCCAATCTATATGGAGGGAATTTAACATTTTCCTTGCTAAGTAATTTTATCTAATATTCTAATAATAATAGAGGCCTAACTCAGTGATAAGAACCTTGGATAAACTTTCAGATAATTTCTCAATAGCAAAACTCTGGTGTTCATGAAACTGCTCAAAAGAATCTACAATTTTATTGGACTCTGCTCTACAATCAGGAGCGAACTTAAAAGAAACATCTTGAATAGAATATCAAGTATAAGGCCAGTAGCAGCCATGAATTCTGCACCCAAAGTAAAATCAAAACAAGTTTTTTGGAAATTAGACATCTGTGTGTCCAAGAGAAATTATCTATTTTCAACTTTAAACTGGCGCAACAAGATATTGGCAGAGCCTGCCTTGGCACAGTATAGCATTGTACGTCAGAAGGTTCAATAGACTTAACTAACCTTAATTCTTTGAATATGTCAAAAAGTTTTGCAGAAATGATGGTACACACAGATCCAGAATCAACAAGAGCACTAACAGATAATGGCCCTAAATTTACCTCAACATGGTGTGTTAACCTTTTGAATACCCGCTTTGAAAGTGCCTGCAGAGGTTCACATTTTAAAAAAGGTGAGTATTATACTGAGTATTTGTTAACTTTCCAGAGTTACGAGGAAGACTGCTCACTTGTCGTCCCCACGTAACTTGTTTTTTAACTTGAAACACTGGTCAATCCTGTTGCCTGACATTTTACAATCCCTACAATAAAGTTGGTTGTCACGTGCACAAGAATCTGAGGGTGAAGGGGATTTGTCATTATTTTATTTCTGTGATCAGTGACAGCTTTGGTGAAAGAATCATGAGGCAATTTATTTCTATCAGTACCACAAAATAATTTGTGTTGTCTTAAGATATGCTGGCGCTTTTGGTCAGTGTATCTGATATTCTGGGAATGTATACATGCCGTATCCAATTCTGCAAAACTGTGGGGTTTAGAGAAACACACCAAACGAAAACGCTCTTGAGGTTCTAAGCCTTCTAGTAAGGTATTGACCACTTCAGATTCTGGGAGGTTTAAACGTAAAATGATGGCAGCCCCCTTAACACCGCTCGCATACACAGAAAGAGCCTCCTCAAGTTCTTGCAAATGATTAAACATCCTCACTTGCAACCGAGCATGCAACATTGAGGTAATAAAGAAATTTAGAATATCAAAATGGTAGGCATGTTGTGACATGGCTAAACTAATCCGTTCACTAAGTGGACCTTGAGTGAAAGGGTAAACGACTTCAAGCAATTGTGCCTCTGGCACTATTATACTGTGATGGAGTTTGACAATCACTGTCAAAAACTCTAAAAATTTGGGAACATTAAGACCATCAGTAGCAGGGTAGTTACGCAGCATGTCTTCAAGTGATTGAGTGATTTTTCCCAAAACAGATGAATACATGTGTGATGGTGAAGATGACATGTGCATTGGTCACCGGAACACAGTGGTCGGATGGCATGAGTATCAGGTTTGGAAAGGTGATGCAGTGTGGAGGGCACTGGAGGGAATGGTGCTTGAGGCAAGTGTGAAAATGGGTGGGTTGCCCACTAGGTTAATTGAAATGGGTTTGATGGTGGCTGGAACTTGGTGGGATGGTAGACTAACATTAACACTAGCCAACTGTTGAGTGATGGAGGTGGTGTGAACGTCCTCGTTACTGTAATCAATAACATTAATGGAGAGAGACTCCAAATTGGAAACAGCCTCAAAGAGGGACTGTGTCTGAGCCACAATGCTCTGAAGTGACGTTAAATGAGCATCTGACACGTACTCACCAAACCTGGTTAAAAGATACTGAGCATGTCTTTTAAGGTGTGTTAAAACGGTTCTAATAACCGAGGGTATGAGTAAGATGTATCATCTTCNTTCTAATAACCGGGGGTATGAGTAAGATGTATTATCTTCACAAATATTATCAAAAAACTCTTGTAATGAAATTTGTTAGAATAATAGAAGTAAAGCAGACAACACTTGGATATACACTGATGTAGTTTAATGAACAACTAACAGACAAGTAACCGACATCCCTCCGTGATCTGGAGTCCGCCACGGAGTAGTGACGTAATGCAGTGTTGCCAAATGAAATGTACCGTAAAATAACAAAATTATCCAGTACTCTTTGTCTCGTATAACTTGGCAAGATCATGACAGTCAGTGAGTGGCAACTTAACTTATACGAAACAAACAACGTGCCATTTACATAATCCTGTATCAGCTGATACACGAACAAAAATTCATATTATGTTGGCTATTCTGAGTGCTCTACCGATGCACATCCAACAAGCAAACAATACAAGGATATGAAAGAGTCCCTAGATTAATTAATATATTTTATTTTACGTTGTCACAAAACAGTGGTTGTTAGTGTTACAAACTAAACTTTGTGCTGAAGTAGTAATGTATAGGTGTTCAAAATGAAATACATATTAAAAGGATCCGTATCCAAATGAAACTCAATTTTAAACCTTGGGAGTTATTTTCACGTGTATCCCCACTCTCCATCCATGCCTTCCATGCATGCTTGATATTAATTCCAAAAGACTAAAAGAATATTGCAGGGTATTGTTTAATTATTTTTTCAAATAATTTTATGAAATATATTTCAAACTGGCGTATTTTTGAGTCAGTAATAGGAGAATAGGCTAACGTGCTGCTACCAGTTGAGTAACGCGGTCTGCTCACAACACACCCAGCCATGCCATGCACGTTATCTGTCCGCTGTCTCCCTAAGCATTACCAGCCAGAAAAAAATAGCTTTTTTTTTAAATAACAAATTTACAAACAAATACCAATGGTTTTATTTTTCCGCAAGCTCTGCATAATTTTTAAAGTAACATGTATTTCTGTGTACAGCGATTTTGATTACTAGCAATTTCTATTGGGCCGGTAAACGTTTTGTCTACGCCCATTAAACGCCCTGTTTTTCTTCCGCAAATCCATTTCCTTGTTGTTTTCATGTTTTTACTATAGTGTAATAATAAAATGAAGAAAGTGGGATGTGCGCAGTCATTTTATAAGTAATTCTTACGTTATTCCACACTGCACATTTCCAACTCGAACTCTTTGGTATCAATAATAGCAGAATAACTACTTTGCAATGGTTGTTGGTGAATGAACGTGTGTTGTCAAGCAAGATCCCCCTAATTACTTTTATTTCCAGTTATATTAGATAGCTGTAAAGTCCAAAGTAGGATAAGAACTGCAATTACTGTCTTGCAACTGTTAACCCAAAATCGCTCTTTCAAATAAATTAAAAGAGAGTTAGCAAATATGAATTTTTTTTCAAGGTTTTATATTTTTATTTTAATCACCTACAAATTTTTTAGATAGATGTCAATGTCAGTCTAAAAACATTTTAAAATTTGTTTAGCATAACAAAACAATGGCAAGTGGATTAGTAGACAGCGTGTTGATTAAATGTACAGCCTCTACTTGACGCACCAGCTGATGGCGAAAGGATACATTAACAAACAGTAAACCTTTTGAGCTACTTTCGTTGAACTGTCAAAATCTAGCTAAGTTACATTAGACAGAGAGTAGTGCAGGTACGATACTCTGCATCAATATCTGGTAACTTGTCCAAAGAAATAGGGACATTTGAATTCAAAGCAGCCTGCAATGCACTTCTAAATGCTGATGATGTGTTTTCAGGTGCTTATGGTGCACTCATATTGATTGACATTCATCCTTTAAAAGGAGTTCTGGGACAAAACAAAAGCCATGATACCAGAATACTACAATATCTTATCTTAAATGTAAAAGCACAGAGCTCTCACCAACACCATTTGCGCATGCCCAAGTCTCAAAGGTACACATGCAACAGGCATGCACAAATAGAAAAATTCCTATCCAAAAACAGGAGCCACCAGCTACTGCTTCCACATGTTATGTAGCACCTTCGTGTCACTAACTTGAGCATCTATAGGTACTCTCGTTATGACACAATGATGGTACGTAAATGGAAGGTGGGATCTAGATTCCTGTGTAGAGTAGGATTCACTACTAAAAGGGGTGTGGCCCTGTTTTACTTATTACAAAAAAAGTTATTTAAAATGTATTAGGTACACTTATGGTGATACTCAAATTTTTTTTATCAGCAAAGCATAATAGTTATAAAATATATATTATCCATGGGCGAAAATTGAGGAAGCAAATAAAACCACCTTTATTTTATAACAGGAATTATATAAAAAAATATATCTTTAAATAGTATAAAATAAAGTTGTTTATCCGCATCTGTCTGTGAATTCGCTTAGTATTTCTAAACTACTTGATGGATTTTATGAGGTTTTCAACGTCAATTAGAGAATTTCTTGAGAAAGGTTTTAGTGTATAATAATTTTTTTTTTAATGTAAGGATAGTAGAGAAATGTCGACATTGTGATTGTTTGCGTGTGTGTGTTTGTGTATTTACGTAACTGCAAAGTTACGTTAAGATGTTTAGGTTACGTAAGACTAGGTGTGAGTGTAGCCACCTTCGCTGGCTACAAAGTATACTTACTGTGTTGTTGAGTTGTTGGACCAACTGCTCCAGCTTCTCTGCGTACCGGCGTGACTCATCAAGATTCCTGCCCAGGTCCTGCACCTGCGGCACACGTATACAGTATATACGTAGTTAACATGTCACACTCTTACTACGCCAGCATGACGCCAAGCTTGTCAGCATCTCACCAGTGTACGTGTTGTGCTGATAAGTGACATTTGACTACACCAGCTGTAGTATAGAGAATCAGTAGAGTGGGAGTTATACTGCATCTGTTACTCTCACTACCACTAAAATAGCTTCATTTTTATGTTAATTTTAACGTATTCTTCTTAAGCATTTGAAAATATGATATTAATTAAAGAAAACAAGGTCCTGAAATATGATGGTTGCCAAAATAACTGTCCCTCCCAATAAACACAGAGTTATAAAAATAATCCAAAATGTATAGACATGCATCAGGAATTAAGAATATTATAGTGTTCTCTTTCCAACAAAGCAGTTATATTGCTAATGAATGGTAGGTAAAAAGAATAATTTAATAACTAGATAAATATTATTTAAACAACGTTTGTTAAAGTTGTCTATGAACCTGGTGTCACTGTCATATCCATAGGACGTACATCAACTTAACACTAGGGTATGCAGCTAATTTAATTTTCTTATAGCACTACAGTAGTATGATTATGATGAGTCTGGGGCAACGGCGTCTGGCGTATGAGCTAGGAGCCGGCCGACGCCATCTTGAATATACCTTTTTTCCCCTTTCTCTCTCAAAAATTCCTTTTTTCCTTAAAAAGCGGCAAGTTTTCGCATAACATTTTCCTTCTTCCCTTAAAATTTCTCTTTTTCCCTCAAAAAAAAAACTGAGTCCCTCATTTGCAAAGAACGAGCCCATTTAGGCAAAAACAAGCCATTGGAAGCATTTGGGATTCTCGTTTTTACCAATGACCTTGGCCTAAGACATTAACCCTGTGCCCATGACCTTGTAAAACCTTCCAACTAAAAATATATGAATCACCCCCAAAAAATCCTCAACGCTTAAAAAAAATGTTATAAAATAAATAAAAATTAATAAAATTAAACACATATCTAAAGACGTTATTTAAAGATATTTATGTAGAAGTGCCGGGGTTCGATACGACCGGCCCTCAACAGGTTGGCTAGTGTTCATCTCGTCCGCCATACTGGATGTCAGGGACCTTGACCTTGACACAAGTGACATTTAACTTAAAAACCCAAAAAACGGCAAAAAATCACAATTAATTGAAAAAATTTGAAAAGATTAAAAAACCGAGGTATAAATGATATTTACAAAACCCGACTGCCACCTTATGTCCAGGTGACCTTGACCCAATACCTTGACCTTGAATGACTGCACTTAAAAATTTGGAAATTATTTTAAAATGTCCCAAAAATATTATAAAAATTTCCAAAAATAATTTTAAAAATATAAAAATTTCATAAAAATGTATTAAAAATTTATAAAAAACTCAAAAATTTAAATTTTTTGGTTTACAACGGACGAGGGACTGGAACTGACCAGTCTACAGGATTTGATTTCATCCAATCACCAAATAGCATCCAAGTGACCTTGAACATGACCTTTGACCTTTATATGTAACTCTGTATGAACTTAAACCCAAAAATCGTACACAGTACTCCCAGCAAATACAAAAAAAAATAAAAATTATACATAATAATTAATTATAAATATAATTATAAAATATTTATTTTAAAACATTACATTTCCGAAGGTTCCCTTTGCACCACATCCAGTAGGCGACTGACCCTCACCAATATTTCTCATTGGTTAATTAGTCGGTTACACTCCACTCCTGCCACCAATGATTCTTATTGGCTCATTACTTGATCTCACTTCATTCCTCCCCACCCACACAAAATGTTTTTATTGGCTTATTAATCAAGCTCGTTTGGCCGAACACCGTTGTTTCTCATTGATTAATTAGTCAACAGGCTTCAACCCCCCTCGCTGTTGATCATCTGTCGAATTCACTCTGCTCACCATATTCATTTTGTCGTTTATCATTCGTTTTCATTTTCATCATCTTTGTGATGCTAGTGTTTGAATTATCGATTTCACCACAAGACCAGCTGCCGATTTAGCTATCATGTAGATTGATTTCGGACTTGACCATGGCCCTAGGTGAGGTTTAACCAAAAACATCAAGAAAACAAAATGATACAAATCCCAAAAATCGGGGAGAAAATACAATAATGCCACAGACTACCATGTAGGATTCCATTTTGCTTAGTCACATTTCCATCACGCTCACTCATTCCTTCTCATCTGTGCTCCATCAACCATCTTGTATTATATCAATGCTTTGTTATTCCATGTCAGCCATCTTAGTTTCCATCAGTACAAACATAATACATAACATCGTAACCATGTCTTCCACATGGTTATGCTCTATCATTCTATGTCAGCCATCTATGATTTCATTTGTTTAAAATACCAGAGAACTTGGCAAAACAAAAACTCTCTCTTGCTCTCTCACGCAATGTTACCATCTTTGGTTTACTTTTTTTTAGTTACGGTCCATTAATTTCTTATCATTCTTACTTGATACCGTCATATAGATTAGATATGAATAAGATTAGATCTTATTCATGCTCTACAATTCCGCCTCGATTTATTTGCCTACTGATTGATCGGTCCTCACAAACCACCATATTTAATTACATCACTTCCGCAAGCATTGACTAACATATGGACTTGTCGTTTAACAATCAAGATTTCCCATTTAGTTCGTCATTTGTGTTTACTAGAAAAATAGCTTTGGTATATTAGCAGGACGGGGCATGTAGATATTTATGTAGGACCTCTCTTCGCCATATACTGTTCTGAAGTATGTCTCGCCATGCTCGACTCAGCCTTCACCATCCCCTCAACGTGTCTTAGAGTCAAATAAAATTTCTAACATTTCAACAGCTTACTTCAAAGACTGCTACGTCCAACCTGCTTAGAATGTATCACGATATTAATATGCTTTTTCTTATGTATGCTTCAGCATATACCTTTGCTACATTATCAATGATTGTGCACATTTAGTAATTGGCCTACACAAGAAATCTTGAAGAATTATCTTTAAATCACCATATTTTGTCCACATAATTTCATTTATTTGTATTATCATGCTTACTTACAGTATCGGCTTGTAGTGGCAGATCTGCAGGCCAAGGCTACCTTATTCCCTATATCAGGGAAAGTAGTCATGCTAGAGTACATTTTATCAGCGCTAGCAAGAAATAAAACACTTTTGTTTGTTCATTGAAAACATATTTTTTACGTGCATCAGATTAAAAACATAAAAAATCTTTAGATTCTACATACTACATGTGCAGTTTCTTTCCAGCAACATGCTTACTTTTCACATAATTAATATAGTCTGCTTATACACAGCTCGAGACTGTGTTATGCTAGCAAGCATCCACCCAGAGCCCTTAGCTGTATGCTGTTCTTCTTCAGTACAAAGTTTATTTTCAAGCCCTTTCCAGCCTCTAGAATGCTATAAACGATGTACAATGCTTCATTTGCAGTCTTGAATGCCCACAGGCTGATTTCTTCATCCAAAGGTCGAGGCTTTTCATATGTACACTTCAGCCAAACATTACATTTTGTGGGACATTCTTCGACTTCTTCTGTTAATATTATGATTATCGTTTGTTAAATTTTGTCCAGGTATGTACATATGTATTTCGTACCAACAAAGTTATTTATTAATACATAATCTTTTAAAATGCCCTTGAAAGAAGATTATTTTAGCTAGAATAAATTCTATGTGGTATCGCCAATAGCTAGTACAGGGCGTTTATTACCTTCAGGAACTCTTCCTTTACAGTTCTTGATAAGTCTCTTCAGTTTATCACTTCGTTTTAACAGATGTTTGCACTTAACACATTGTTGCGTAACACAGGAAGGACCATTCACTGAAGTGGTTCTTTCATTATTCCTTGCACTTTGGCTGTAGGTAAATATCTTGGCACAGTAACAACAATGAAGCCTTGACGAAGGAATCAATTACGATACAGCTTTAGGTGCTCTATCCGAAGAAGTCTATGACATTACCGAAGAAGTATATGGCGACACTGCTCTAAGTGACCCATTCAAAGAAGACGAAGGTGCTGTCGACCTCATGCCTGAAGAAGTCTATGACAACACTAACGTAGACGACCTATCCGAAGAATTTGATGTTTACTTTCGGCGTCATACCTGAATAAGTCGATGGTGTTGCTTCTTTAAGCATGCCGTCCGAAGAAGTTGATGGCACTGCTAGTATTACTCCCGAAGAAGTCGATAGTCTACCTGGTACTACTCCAGAATAATCGATAGTTACGTCGGTAACATGGGCGAAGAAGTTGATGGCACTTCCATAGAACCCATTTGATTTGGAATGTCCGATGACATCACAGATTCCGAATAAGACTTTGATTCAAACACGAAGTCGCAAAAACTAGCCGAGGCGATCCACCTTTCACGTCAGCCGCTGCCAAACTAACATCTCAGCTAACCCCCAATTCCTTAAAATATACTCATGCAAACACTATGACATCATGTTGACGTTGTACCAATCATATTACGCCAATAAGACATTTTGCAGGCATCAACCAGCCAATAATAGAGTTGCCACGAGATTGCAGCTGGCCAACAACTTGCATGAATTTAGCATCGGACATAGCACCGCAATTAACACCTTACATAGCACTGCACTTAGCACCGCACTTAGCACGACCTAAGCCATAAATGACCCACACGGACACATAATGACCAATAATGACTCTTTAATCACCAATAACTGATTCATATTGACCCATAAGTGACACATAATGACTCACAAAAAACCCATAAAGGCCCATAAATGACCCTTATAGATCCACAATGAACCACATATTGAAAATTAGGTGGATGTCTAACAGAATATTCAACACGCTCACATCTGCAAATATTAGTGTAAACCTCCTTTCATGAATTAAATATTTAACCCATGTTGCGATAGGAATACCTAAGACAATTTTGCACAGATTTTAAGTATATACACAAATATACATACATTATATATGTAAATATATACATTTAAGTATACATACACACATGCGCGTGAAACCAAATNGTAAATGTATACATTTAAGTATACATACACACATGCGCGTGAAACCAAATTAAGGTGAGAGAAAACAGGCCACTTATTACAGAAATAAGGAAAAATAATTGCCAAGTAAGAAATCTAAGATAATACACTTTACGCACCGAACAGTGCTACAAATGTATATTTCCGAATCAAAGGGATATTCCGAGGTGAAAAAGTTTAGTAATTTAAGTTGTATTAATCTTGAATATTCAGAGGAAACATTTATGTTCACAAACCAAAAACCTGACAATTGAAACAAAATTAATAAAGCATATTCCTCTTACATAATTTATTTTTAATTACAGTTACTGACATAACGTCTGAGATAAATACCTCTTCAAATATAGTCCCCACTTCATTATGAACCTGCAGACATATATACGCACTTTGGCCATGTTTCAGCCCAAGCATGCCACTGTATCACATCGACATACAAACGATAAATATTTGAAAGGTCAGAAGCGAGAGCTAAATCACCCATTATCGGTGTTCATTTTTGCGACAAACTTTATACAACTCCATCAATCCCAGAAAGAGTTCTGATGCTTGCTAGCATTCTTGCGCTCTTTTAGCTCCTCCGAATGCCACGAAGATATAAATCTCGTATAATGAAATACATAAGTAATAGAGCAAAAATAAAAAAATATTTAAAATATTTATATTTACGAACATGAGATTTATTACCCATGCAAAATTAAAAAAATACCAGACTGCAGATTAGATAACTCAGGTCAAAATATCTACTTCAATCTGCGAAATTATGATGATTTGGACCCATCAGTTCAGTCTCCCCAGCGGAAACGGCACCCCAGGTCCATTTTACAACGATGACCACTTCCGCGGTATCACATAAGAGGAACACTGCAGTGGATAGAGCTCTCGTTTCCCATCACGAGTTCGCGTATAGCATCCTTTCTTTTGTTTACACATTTTCGAACAGGAGGTCCTACTCAACACCAGCTCTTTCTTAACTTGGCCTCTTCCCCCCTCCAACACAACGAGACAAGTTCGATTCCCGGCAGGGTCATCCCGGATATTCGCCCTTTCATTCCACAAAAACATTCCTTCCTCAGTTCGTTTGTTTGTGAAACAAAACTCAGCTTTCTTAAACAGCCATAGAAAGACATTATACTTCAGATTGAAATATATTCTCCATAACGGACTTTCTATTTTAATTTTGCATTAAGACCAATCCTTGCATTCGATTTTATGTACCACTGTAATATTTTGTTTTTCAAAAAATCTGTAATATGTTCGGGCATGACGACGTTTTTGTTAATTTAGACGTGCTAACTGACAGGTTGTCTTAAAAAAATTGCTTGCAATGAATTGTAACAAAGTTGGATGAAAACTTAGTTGGCCAACAGCCATTTCCAAAAGTAAGGGGGGAAATATTATCAACCGCGTTGATATAAATCACCATTTACATATTTGTTGCTTCACAAGTAATTTCTGATATTTTCAAATGCACTCATTTCAAAACTCGAATATTGGAGCAGTAAGGCTCCCTTNCTCATTTCAAAACTTGAATATTGGAGCAGTAAGGCTCCCTTCATAATCAGTCTCGGCATCGCTGATGTAGGGAACTTAAATACGACTAAATAGCTGACCTTTATATATAAATGCCTATGATTGTTTTTTAACATCCGATTACGTTTTTCAAGCAGACATCTTGTTGTTTACTAATACACTGATGCTTGTTAATAAACTTGGTCACAGGAATAGATAAGAACCTGTAATTCCAGTTGAGCTGCTCAGATCTTTATATACGTGTATCCAGGCCGACGTACTGAAGAGGAATACATTCTTGGGGAGGGGGAAAGACCTGCCAGCAGAATGTGCCTTTGTGGGTGACATCAGTGGAGACGCAGCAGCCGGTGATCGCACCTGGATCGTCTAGGTGGGACGCTGGTCTGCTAGCCACTACACAACTGCGGCCCGCTGTTCTGCACTTAAGGCTGGTGCTCACCACAATAATTATTAATTTATATTCCTTGACATTACTTACAGGTACTAGTTCCTGGCATTACAAATTTTAGATTTCGTAGTTTTTGCACCATTCTATTTCACAATTACAAAAGTTTGTGATTTTATAAAAAAAATCTAAACATAGACACAAAACTTAATAAGTGCAATTTTTCAATCATTTTAAGATATACTCATTAAATTTATTTAACAAAATATTATAGGCCGCTACAAATAAAAAAAAATGCTAAATTTACCATATTTTTGAATAATATTTGAAAATTGCAAAACTATTACATGACATGATTAAAAAAATGTTTTTAAGTTTCACATAGTATGTCAGTTAAATGACAATTATTTCAATGTGGCAACTTATTTAGTTTTTATTTTTTGCTAGTCCTAAAAGCACTTAAATTGTGGCTTTGACATATTATGAAATATATGTTGCCAGAATAATTCTTACTTGACGAAATAGTGGTTTAAATTTTAATTTAAAGTACTATAAGTATTGAGTACTATAATAAAAGAAAAAACAAAGGTTTTTTGGTGACCAGCATATTGTAATGCATGGTGAACTTACTCATCTCGAGCAAGGAAACCGTTATTTGTCTGTCTGCTTTTCGGTGACGTCAGTCCAAGGAAACGCTAAAGTATGTTTAATAAAGGTAACCTTTGTTGGCTAAAGATGATAGCTAATTGCGTATTTCAGCTATTGCAATAAAATTTCATCACAATTCTCTTTTATGCATTATAGCAATCGTGAAACTATCTTGTGTGATTGATCTGTGTTAAAACTTTATGCATAGATTCGTCAGTCTTGAAAATCGTTGCATAGGAGCAGTAGGGAATACAATTGCCCTGTAAAGGACTGTGTGTTACAACAATCTATTATCTTCCACACAATTATACTAGGTCTGATACTCCTGATCCTTGGAGAGTCTCTAGCTCAGTAAGAAATTCCCACATTGTAACCTAATGCCTCCTTCTCGGCTGTGGCTGACCTCCTGTGGCGCAGTCGGTTGGTGCACAGCCGGTCTGGGGTGCAGGTGGTTCTGGGTTCGATTCCTAGTTCGGGCGTGGTTGTTAGTTTAGTTTATGTCATTAGCTAGATTGTTAGCCGTCTCCTGATAAGCCTTCAGCCATAACACCGGGGGACGTTAATAAGCATTTTACAATACAATTATCTCCTACGTTATGTCTGCCGCATCAAATAGTCATCACGTACACCACTTCAGTATTGCTCTTCGCATTTACGATCCATTGATAAAAACAATTTGCCTTATGTTTTACTGTTGTCTATACAGATGACACTTACTTATTAATTATAAAGTATATCACAAAATGGTTTCCAAATTTTACTTTCTTAATTGTTGGCAACAAATATTTGTGCACATTTTTTTTTAAATTTATACACACTGCAAATTATAATTTAGAATAGAATTTCACAGACATATCAACCGAGAAAAAACACAATATTTAATTGAACTCTGATTAACCCAACTGCCGATATGTTAGGAAAGTGTTGATGGCGGTGCAAGTAGACTGGCGCCACCAGTATGTATGTGGCTAGGATAGTAAGCATGAGTTGGTATTTTAACATACTTGTGCTGTGATAACAGCAGGATCATACAGCGACTTCCATCAACATCGCCATGAGAGAAGTCAGCCGCGCCCCTGGAATGCTTCGGCGACGCAGTGCAAGGAGGTCTATGCCAGCAGAGACAGAGCAGTGACGCCTTGACAGACCTGCACACGCTCACAGCTACAGTGAGTGTATAACCAACAAACGTAGATGCAGCCAATAGGGAAAGAGAAGGAAAGAGTGTAAGAGTACTGTCCACAGGATCTTTCTCAAATACGTGCAACTATAAACAATTGCACTCTTTTGTACTTACGTGCTACAGTAAACTAAATATATGTATATTATGAACTTTATAAATAATTCTCACGTTTGGCTGTGAAGTTGCATACATTTACCATAGTGTCGTCTATTGAAAGTTTTGCTGCTTTATAAATGTGCAGTTTTTGTTGTTCCATTGCTTAATTTATTGAATTGAGCTCGTATGGACCTATTAATTATTGTCCTTTCTTAATTCATTCAATCCTTTTTGATAGTAAAATTCAAAGATTTAAAAGGTATGCTCTTTGTTGAAGTCGGTTTATAAATTATATGGTAGTCAAGCCTTCTAATTATAATGTACCTTACTGCCTTTATATAACCTGTCTAACGTTACTTTTCAATTGATACTATCATTATCCATTCTGATACCCGCTTATCTTGTCCGCCAGTTGATGAAAATGTAATTTAATAATGAAAATACCATGAAAGTAATAGCTTTTTGTAACATTTTTTATGTGGCAGGTTTTGCGAGTCGAAGAACGAATAAATCAGCAAGATGGAAAGATAGAATCCCTGAAGGAAAAGATTGAAGACATAACAAAAGTAGGATACTGTTATTTTTATTTACTTAAAATTAAGAATTTACTAATATTACTTATGAGCCTACTTTCCTCTACATGGATGCAAATAAAGTTTAACTAAGGTCTTGAAAGCTTAGATGGTAAGTAGACCTTAACGTCTCATTGACAGCAATGCCTTTAGAAATCGAATGCAACAGTAGTGAGACATTTACAAATACATATATACCTTACCTAGTACTAGAACCTAGAAAACCTCGGACCATCAACTATACGTAATAAGTATGAAGATATAAATTATATGGTTTAATAATGTGGAATATTTAGAGGACCATCAGTTTTTAACCTGAGCCATTAAAACATATATGTTTATATAACCTACTGTAGCCCTACTTGTGCAAATATTTTGGTGGAAATCGTTTGATTGGTTCCTGATATTTGGCATTATAACATCATTTTCTTATTTTGATTGCTATCGTACAACATTTCCTAAACAAGACGTTATTCATGAGAAGCTTATAATATATAATGTCATAATATAAAGTTAATTTATAATTATTTACATAGTTTCCTTGATAAAACATACTTAGGTAATATATTTATGTAGTTGCCATTTTCATAATGGCTGGTCGACCCACTTTAAAAAAACAAATTAGTATGGTCTATGATAGTACAACTTCTTCGCCAAATTTAATAGCAATGGCTGGATTTTTTCCCTATATATGACACAAAAAATTTTTTTATGTGCAGGGTTATCTTACAAAATGAGGGAAAACTTAGTCTCCGTAAATCTATATTTGTTCGTAGTAATAGATATTGTCAGCATACAAGGTTAAGTTGAAAATTAGTTTCGCAGTTTCGTAGCAATTATTTTTATATTGCTGCCGTTTTGGAAATAGGATTCTGGCCGACCATAAACATATTAACTTATATGCCATGCTGTGTGCCACTTGTTTGCCAAACGCAGTACTTTCTATTGTATTTCTCTGAACATTTGACAAATTCACTTTTTAATGTGTCTTTATTATACAGAATGGCTGACTGTAGACTTCGTGCAGACACATTATATAATTGTATTCTGCAAGCATACAATATTAAGTTGAGGTGTATTATATGGTTTTGACGATTTAGCACACTAAGATAAAATAGCTGTATGGTTGCATTTTCGAAAAAGTGCCTTATCGATTTATGTTACATATGGTTACATGGCATACCATAATATTATTTACGTGCCAAATGTAACGAGAATCGGAACAGGATTTCTGGAAATATATAGTAAAAGATATATTTATTCATGATCAACAACAATATCCATTTAAAAATTGTATGCCTACATAAGTCACTATAAACACACAAAATTTGAGAATATCGTTTGAATGTTTCCCGAAGAATGACATAGCTCCCTAAATTTTTAAAGGACTGCCATTTGGAAAGCATGTACCTGGCATAATCAATGACTATAAAAGTAGGATATCCTTACTAAAAACTACAAAGACACCGAGTTTAGTGAAATTCGGTTTACGCCTTCAAATGTTTTAGGGGGACACACACCAATAACGCACCAATATACACACCCTTACACATATATGTACACACCAATTTACTCACCAATACACGCACACATTCACAGGCAGGAAAGTGGTCTCACAATCCTTTCTTTCCTTCGGAAATTTAGCCTAGAAATAGCACATTATTCGGCAAAAAATAAAAAATAATCTATAATATAATTTTTATATTTTAATTAAAATATTTTTATGCGTTTGCAAAAGCTAGAAAACGAGATGACCAATTAAAAATATTTTGTTTTCATTAACTAGATAGGTATTTTAACACAATTTATTCAATGTAAGAACTACTTCTTTCTCGTTTTTATGTTTCTNATAAGAACTTCTTCTTTCTCGTTTTTATGTTTCTAGGACCATCTTTCTAATTTTCAGGTAATATATATGGAAATAAATATTAGGTATATTTTCACAGTTTATTGAGATTAATACTTTAAAACTGGTTATTAATGCTTATTCTTAACTGTAGTGACAGATACCTAAGATATAACAGACATATAATGTACCTAAAGAACAGAACACAACGGTAGTTTACTGTGGAAAAGAACCCGGGATGTGGTAGGAGGGAACTGACATTCCTTAATGACCGTAAATCTTTCATCAGCTATTAGGATAAAGCATATTTCCCAGGAATCATAAACAAACGTTGTGCTAAAATGGTGTGATACAACAGCTCCCACAGAATGACATGTAACACCTGCCTCGAACAGGCGCAGAGAGGTGATAGGTCTAATTTTAATAGAAATATAAAAACGCTGTGTGTGTGTGTGTGGATGGAGAAGTGGGTGTTATTCAACTTGTAGTTACGACTGGTCACTCCACCTGTAGCAGATATGAGAGCAGTGAACACGTGAAGCAAGGTATTGTGATATACGTATTTGGTCTCACTATGGCACTATAATTTCTGGTTATTATCGTCCGCCATTTTTGGTCAAACTTGCGGCTGGCAGAATGCTAGGAGTATCGGATAAAATTCCAGTTTCTCCTTTCTGCGGCTTCTATTGCAAGAAAGGTGAGAAGCAGGAATTGTTTGGCAGTATCGCTTGGATACAGAGCTATTTTGTTCACAACGGTGGGTTGTTCTGCACCACTCTGGGCAAACAGTGCAGTTGCAGGTTTTCGGATGTTTACACTGGTTATAACGAAATGTGCAATTCGGTTGCAGAACTGTAGATGTGATAAATTGAATAAATCTAAATCAGTGCTTTGTAAAGTAAGTTAAATTGTTATTATAGTTGTGGTTGCAAATATATGGAATACCAGTCTTTAAATCTTGTAACCAATTCTTAAACTCTGAGAAACAAGGCGGTGACCGCATAAACAATTAATACTTCATGGCATGGTGAGCTTAACAAACTGTGCGGCAGCTCAAGTAGCAAGATGTGTAACCTTCGTTCTGAAGTTTGCAGGTTCGAATCTCGCTGTTGGCTTGTTTTATTCAATAAATTAAAGGTTTTTTTATCAAAAAAATTTAGACTTGTTAATAAGTATTGTTATTTGTCAGTAAAACATTCTCTATGTAAGCAGTAAAAAGAGCCAGGTGTTTCAAGTGGTATTTATCCCCTAAGTCCTGAAGGGAGAAGTAGATTGTCCACTGGAGCACTGCACCTGACTGTACTGTACATCACGCAGAGTTCATTGGAAATAATCACAGTCGCTACCACAATTGACACAAACGTACGATTTGTTTCGTATGCAAGAAGGAAGCATAAACCTACTAACAACAAAAAAATATTTGCAACTATTTAAAAGATTTTTTTAATTATTAATAAATGTCCATTTTTAATTGAAAGTGAAGAACATTTTCATTCTTAATAGTTTATAATGTCATTTTGCAATAAAAAAACCTTTCTCGAGGAGGGGTTGTTTACAAAAGTCCAACAAGTCAGTTTTTACTAGCTGTTCACAGAACACGAAAACTGCATAGCTTTGTTATCCTACGCTTGTAAATTCTCATTATTTATTACCTTTTCCTTTAACATCAAGAATTATGTCGCTAGCGTGATTTTGGTTTAAGCATGTGATGTTTCGCTGGAGTGGGAGAAATTTGTTTGACTAATCGGGTTTGTGCCAGAATTCTACGAAATATGAGACTAGTCAAAAATATAATCTTGTAAGCGTGATCACAGGCAAATGTAATTACTCAAAACAGTATACCAATATAATATATTTTAAACTGTATTTTGTAACACTAAAAACACCAATAAGAAATCAATAAAAAATGCTGGATGGGTTAAAATACAAAACTATCAGGAATAAAAGTTAAATGAAACATAACTAGACATCTTTTTTAGTTCGGAGAACGCATCTAAGCATGACAACCATCGCTGTTGTCACCATTGTTGGTATCGATGTCTATTACATTGACACAATAATCATGTGACGAGAAAAGTGGTACACTCATGTTAGTCTTATATTTTCCTCAGAATCACAGTGCTGAAGTCTTCCCATGTTTTAGAGACACGTTGTATATCCTGGTTTCAAAAATAGCCTATTCATGAACCGTGATATGTTTCGACTCGGGAAATAATCGTTGAAGTATAGTAGTTATAAATAGAGGCTTCGAACGCAGCGTGCTGGCAGGGATTCGGGATTGGACCTTGAGAAGCTTGGTAAGGAAATGACAAAATTCATGCTCTTGCATTCCACTTCGACGGCGGGCATCTTGGCAACAAGTGGCAACGGCGGCCATCTTGGCAGCAAGTGCCAAAATGTGCAAAAATTTGCAAAATCGCAAAAAATTTATTTAAAAAAATAAATTTTTATTAAAAATTATTTTTTCATAAAATAATTTTAAAAATTATTTTTTCATAAAATAATTTTAAAAATTAGTTTTTTGAAATGAACTTATGAAAAGTATCAACATTTCAAAAGTTCAACTTTTCAAAAGTTCCGAAAAATTTCGAAAGTTCCAAAAAATTAATTTTTCTAGAACATTCCATGGCGGCCATTTTCGAATCCCTAGGCCGACGCCGCCAAGGTGTAAGCCATGGGCGAATCCCTAAGCCGATGCCATGTTGGTTGCGACGAAGCTGGCTGGCAAGATGGCCGCCTGCAGAATCCCTAAGCCAACGCCAAGGCGAAGAGGAATGGGGGACATCGCTGGCTAGCAAGATGGCCGCCGCGAAGAGGAAGTGAGCCCGCTGGCTGGCAAGATGGCCGCCTGCAGAATCCCTAAGCCAACGCCAAGGCGAAGACGATGCTGGCTGGCAAGATGGCCGCCGCAAAGAGGAATGGGGGACATCGCTGGCTGGCAAGATGGCCGCCCTAGGCCGACGCCAAGGCATTGCTGGCTGCCAATATGGCCGCCACCGCCGAAAAGAATCCCTAGGCCGACGCCACCGAAGAATCGGTGACCTCCAAACGGAGGCATCTGACCGCCCTTCGCTTAAAAGGTTACGAGAACGATAGATAAAAAAATACCCTCCACGTGCGGCCACGCAGCAGCATACACACACACACGCACCCGGTCTCGCCCGCGTCCAAGAGCGAAGTGCCAGGACACGCCACACACTTGCCCTGTACAGAACAGAGATCGCGCAGGACAAACAAACTCACATAAATATTAGCGATTATAGCGACACATACCGTATACCGCGCTGTCCTCCCAATTACCAGCGACATGGCATAACCATGTAGATGGGCCCCGGGCTTGGAACCGGGCTGCACACTATTCCTATGACACTACCAATATATATATAAAAAAATATATATATTGGCAACATCACAAATATAGTGTGCAGGCTGGTTACAACGCTGCAGCCAGTGGAAAAGCGAAGTCTGTGAGACAGTGGGAAAACCAATTGCATATATAGAAAAAAAAGTTAGAGAAGAACACTACAGTGTGATATCTCGACCGTGCGAGGGTGGGACCAAAGACAGAAGGAGTCACATGTGTGACAATTAGCAGTATGGTGGATAAAGCCACACACACGCATACATGACAAAATAAGTTAAGAATAAAAATATGAACAAATTAGAATTGAGTAAAGAGGAAGTAGTAGTACAAACCACAACACGTTAAAGTAACGTGACAAGACGACTGAAATTAACAACAACAACAACAACACAGAAGTTGTACAAAACATAAACGTGAAACAAAACAAGCGTGCCAAGGTGATGAACATCCCGGTAGGACATCGGAGTCACAGACGTGACAAAATAAATAAATATATAACACTAGCAGGAATATCTTGGATGTGATGAGAAAGCTGTAGTCACATAAGCGACAATATAGAGCAGTAGCAGACGGTTCTCGAGAATNTAAGGTTCTCGAGAATGGAAGACGTACGGAACGTACGCCGAGCAGACGTCGGGTGACAAACGTACACTTACATACGTAAAAAATGAGCATGTTATACAGCATGTTGTGAAAAACATGATTGTTGGTATACCTGGCAAGCCAGCCGGGCTTGCATGAGCTCCAGTATACTGCAGGAAACAAACTGATAATCTACCTGACAATGTTAGGAACGTACCTCTTGAACGCGCTATAGTAGACTACCAGGCAGCACGCCTGACAAGCCTGCAACACACTTGCACGCGCTACAGCATGCCTATCGAGATATATGGCTACCAAAAAAAACCCCTCAGCAATATACCTGACAAGCGGAACACGAAAAGACACCTGTAAGTTCTCCAGTATACATGCTGGGAGAAATAACACTCTCTCCGAGACAACACATGTACATAACTACATAGGCCGGACCCAGAGCTGTTCTTCTATTTAGGGCTGATAACCATAGGGGACGGTATGTATGGCATCATCCAGGACTTGTCATTTGTCGTCCATCCACGAAAGCGCTAGTTTGTTCGCGCGCTCGGTGTAAACTTCGTGGTGGTACGACCGAATACTACCGACCTGCACTCTCATGCAGCGCTGGGCCAAAAGAATGCGGCGATAATCGTCAAACGTTATCACGTTATCGACTACGCACCTCTGTATCCCCTTTGCGCGTCTCACTACCGTATCGTGGCAACGGTACGCATACAGCTTCGCCCGCAACCCGACAAACTCAACCATAGCGTTACCCGCGCACTCATCCTTAAACTTCCCAATAACCCTGGAGTTGATCGGAGAGTAGCAGGGATGGGTGGGAGGGTAGCCACTAGTGTCGAACTCCGACATGAGCACCGGGTCAGAGGCGAGGTCGCTGTAAAAGTCAGCGCAGTCGAGCTCCATGATAAATGAATCTGTATCCATATAAGCGAGACTGACACTGCCCCCATACCGCGCTCGCATGACGTCGTAGTAAAAGCGGTACATGAGTGTCTTTGACAGATCGAGTACGGCAAACCCAGCGTATATGGGCTTGTCAAATTTTACGCTCTCCTGGCATAATTTGACGAGTGACAACGACTCACCGTAAATCGTCCTGCATTTGAATGCAGGTTTAGCAATCAATTTCTTCGCCCGAACCTCTCTACACACGAGTTCCATACGCTGTCGTTTACGCTTATTTTCCATCAGTTTGCTGTACGTTGCGTTATTCATCAACTTAAAAATTCCTTCTCGAAGGCGTTCGTGGCCGCCTGTCGTTTCACCGTGTTCATGTCTATGTACGGCTTTAGCCACGCCTTCTGCTGGAATTGAAGGACACGGTGAACAGGCTTCAGCCGCAACCCATGATCCAATGCTTGCTTCAGAGTACAGTAATGAACAATATAATGAAGCTTGCTCTCCAGGGT
Source organism: Clitarchus hookeri (assembly GCA_002778355.1). Taxonomy (NCBI): domain Eukaryota; kingdom Metazoa; phylum Arthropoda; class Insecta; order Phasmatodea; family Phasmatidae; genus Clitarchus; species Clitarchus hookeri. The sequence continues at coordinate 23,083 of NQII01012567.1, forward strand.
CGTCATCAGTTTAGCGTGTGTGGACCCGGGGGGACGCTCGTTCACTGGCAAGTACGGAAGGTCCATATGCTCGTCGTGAAGAGCGGAAGGGTATTCAATATCTACCTCCAGTATGTAGCCGACATATCCGTCGTCCGGCACGCTCATCACATCGATGTTCGTGGCGGTCCATTCAAACCCGGCGTAAGGGAGGGGGAGGGACATCCCCCACCCGTAGAGATTATTAGCATCTACATACTGCAGGTAGGTAGATGGCTTACTAGCATCATACGACTCAGGCAGATGCTTATTATTGGCAACTACGTGCCTCGTAATACATTGAGCCACCCCTCCCCGGATACCAGCCTCAATAAACAGGTGCATATCGTAGTCGCATAGCAACTCCAATTCCACCTGCGTCTTGCGTAACATCGCGTCAAACGAGAACCCGGGGGCACTAACATAGCGCACACAGTCGAGACTGTAAGTGCTTAGACAGAGCCCCCGGAAATTTTCGAAGACGTCACACAGAATCAACACGTCCGTCTTCAGGTAGAGCTCCGAATAGTCACGGAGGGTGCGACAGCCGAACACGTCCCAGACCGTTTGTGCGTGCTGGTAGTCCTCAGCGCTGACGTTCCCCCCAGTAAGCCTATTATAGAATGACTCTATAGCAGGTAACCTCGGCTCGGCGAGCCTCTCCCACGAGCTGACATAATCGTAGGGGAAGACGCCTTTCCGGGTCACCAGCTGTAGCTCGCGCTCTACAGTGAAGAAGCGAGATGTTGTGTGGAATTCGCCGGACGGCAGATTCTGCGCGAGTGTTGCCAGGCTGGCAGACATGAACCTATACGTATCGATAAACTGTATAGTGAACTTGTCGCCCAAACTCTTACTGAAGGTGATTAACTTTTCCTCCGTATGGGGAATGATAAATATGTCCTGGGTATCGTAGCCAAGCTGCTTAATAATGAAATTGGCATCATACGTCAAGTTATGGAAGAGTATCGGCAGTCTCTGGGGACGACGACGAAGCTTGTTGCAGTTATTACACGACGCCCCAATGAAACTGCCTGTGAAATGATCATGGTCATGAACCTTTCCGTTGGTGTCGGTAAACATGCCAGAACAGTGGCAGCAGGTAGTGGCTAGAGCATAGCCGGCCTGTTCCCCGAGCGTGAGTTCCCGCAGAGGTTCAGACCGACTATAGATGTCTTTCACCAGGAGTCCTATCCTAACCACCTCTTCCATGAAGCGTTTCGACGCACCTTCGCCCGTGTAGATGGTGACACCGGGGGGTAGGCTGGTGGTCTTGGAGGCCGGAATGATACTATTGTCAACCTTGACGTATAAGCCAAAAGAATAGGGTTCGTGTTTTTGGTACCTATATATGTAGGACGTGTCCGGGTTCGGTTGACACGTCTGCACAGGCACCAGCATTGCCTCGAAGTCTGCATAAACTACTATAGGTACCTTATCGCCGTTCTGGTAATTCAGGAACTTGAGCACAGGTGGCTTGCCGTCCTCGGCGGGCTGTGGCATGTCTGCGCGAACAGCACCGTGGTCATTACAATACCGCCTGTGCTCCGCCAGAGTTTCGGCGCACGACAACCCGGTCACGCGAGGGCGATTATCATACGCCTTGAAGCAGCGCTTACAGATCTCTACATGAGCCCTGCGTGGCGTCACCTGGGAACGAACCAGTCGCGAGAAATTCGTAACGTAACAATAGTGCGAGTTCTGGTCCTCCGCAGTGGTGGTGAGCAGCAGCAAATCAAAGTGCTGGGCCAGTTCTTCACCTGTCACCCGTATCGGCACTACTTTCGTATTCTCGTCGAGTGCGTAGATATTAACGCTAACCCCCGGATTAGCTCTCTCGAACCTTGCTATCTGACGTAGAGGGGTGGGGAAATCGACTGTGGAAAAGTCGAAGAGCGTCTCCAGCCTGGTGTAACGCTGGTCGACGCGCTCCCGATGTACCCCCTCCACAAAACGTGCCAGTATCGCCCATTTAAAGCACTGCAGGTCAGCGTTGTGCGGGTTGACGAGCGCCTTTTTCTCCGCGAAACCTGCAGGCAAGGGGATGTACGAAGAGACGCGTAGGGGATCCAGCTTATTTACGCGTAACTGGACCCGTTTCACGGCAGTGAGGGTCCAGCCGCTCCCTTTACCCATATACACAATCTCTTCGTGACAGATCTTAACTATTGCGGCCGACACTGCCTCCTCGATGTCGGCCACATTGAATACGGGCACGTTTTTCGTCTTAAACGCACGACGATCTACCTCGTCGTCGTCGTGCGGCTCCGGTTTCCCATAAACGCACTCGAGAAATATATTAAATTTCACCGCCCCCTGAGTCTCGACTTCCTGCTCGAGTTGGCCAATGATATTAGCTTTCATACGCTCGAGGTAGCCGCAAATGTCTACGGCATCCCTCGAGGTATTTTCCGCGACGTATGTTCTCATCACGCCCGCGAATGCGCTCTCCACCTCCACGAACCCATGGGAGTTGCCCTCGCCGGCCCCTGTGGCAGTGATGCCGCTCGCAGGAGCCTGAGAAGCGTGCGAGGGTCCAGGCTGCGGACTGGCCACTCGTGCCCGCTTCGCCGGCCGGGAGGTGGAGGTGGCAGTACCGGAACACTTTGCACAATGAGCACGAAGTCTGTCCGCTCTGGTAAACTGCCGGCCGCAGGTCCCACATTGCAATGGTTGAACTGCGGGATTCGCCCAACACGTGCGTTCATGGCGACGGGCATCGCAAGAACGCCCGAAGCCCTCATGGCAGAACGCACAGCTGCACGAAGCGGCCTGTCTGACCACGCCCATACATATCGTTTCATGTCCTGCGAGATGTTCGGCACGCGCGAAAGAGCGTCCACACCGCTCGCACAAATGTTGGGCCGGCTGCCGGAATGGATTGAGGGAGCAATTACGCTCGTGTCGCAAACCATTACAGCGAACCGTAAATACCCGGTCGCAGAAACCACACTGTAGTGCAGGCCGGCGTATAGTTGGAGGGGAAGGTGACAACGCAGCAGAGGAAGGACTCAACGCTGGTGACGAAGGTTGATCAGCCATCTCGCTTGCACTCTTGGGGGTGTGGTGAGAGGTGGTGGTGGTGGTGGTGGTGGTGGTTGCGGGAGCGTTGGTAACATCCTATGAAACACACCCACCCAGTTTCCCGGTTAGTTCGTGATTACGGTGTGTGTGTGTGTGTGTGTGATGTTAAACACAAAACGGTACCAATAGTACATGCACGCAACACTCTAGGTAACTTACAAAAAATAACACTACATGCAAGTGAATTTACCGGAGAATAAGTGAAATGGTAGCCTACCACCTCCCCACGAGTCACGAACCTAGGCCCCGTAACCTGCAGGGGTGTGTGACGTTCAACGCATAACACGAACATCACTCTAGGTAAATTACGAATACATGCAAGTGAATTCACCGGGGCTCGACCCTGGATGTCTTACGTCTAGGGAGGGAAAACAGTGCAATGGTAGGCAACCTCCTCCTCACGAGTCCCGAACCTGGACCCATAACCGGCAGGTGCCGCATGCAGGATACGAGTCACTTTCACTCGCGTGCAGCGGAAGTTGGTCTCCGTGCCAGAGCCCTGGGGCATTACAGGAGAAACCGGGCGACCTCGTCACCGCTAAGGACCGGTAGTGGGAAAAAAAAAAAAGTGGGAGAGAGAGTGGGCTTTACAGCTACTGCCGCCCAGCGCGCGTGTGGCCGCCGACAAGGGGCGCGCAGATACCACACACAAGCCTGTGGGGAGTGTACGTTACGTCTAATACCACAGACCAGCACATGGCCCCACCACTGCCAATAAAGTAATGGTCTGACCGAGAGCACTCCATGTTCGTGAGGGTCGGTGGTAAACCTCCGAGTCACACTCACACGCACGGGCGGCAGCAGCAGCATTGTCTGTCGAGTACTATCACTCGTTAGAGCGGTTACCTGAAGTCTATCTACACACCAACACCCACGATGTCGAAGAACACTTACCGTGAATTAGCAATTTGTAGCGAGTTGCGGCAGCAGCAGTCGGCCGGGACACCGTCGGGACGCCGTGTACATGGTTAGCGTTCGCGTGCTACTCACAGCAGCGGTCCCCCGGATGTTGGCGCGGCGAGTTACACCACACGCACTGTCCCGCAGCCAGGTAACGAGTGAAAGTCCAACATTCACCGAGCCGGTATTTATACGTTTTGATCACAAGGTGAAAGCAGGCATCAGGTCCTGGAGTAACTGGCCTTGTGAAAGCGTAGGGAAGAGACACACGTGGACGGTCGCACACAGAGAGACAGAGTACTTCCACGTCCAAGTACGAGCAAAGTGTGTATGTAATGTCGCCAGAACATGCATGTACAAGCCTTGTGCCTAGGTGATAGGCAAGCAGTAATGTGCCTGTGTACTGTGTTTAAGGGTATCGTAAAAAAAAAAATCAGCATGGGGTTATGCAAAAGATATTCGCTCTGCACTCGACAATTAGAACTAGCACCTTGGCCATAGGCAAGCAGTACTGTGTCTATGTACTGCGGTTTGCGGTCACTGTAAAATAGCAAGGGGTTTTACGTGTTAGTTATGACANACTGTGTCTATGCACAGCGGTTTGCGGTCGCTGTAAAATAGCAAGGGGTTTTACGTGTTAGTTATGACAGGCCTTCAATAAGAACACACACAAGTTTCGGGTCACACATATATATATATATATATATATATATTGTCACATAAGTTGCTATACATCGTGGTGCGATTACACCTTACAGGTATTTGTTTTAGGTTAAACACACACACTTGCGCTTACACTGCAATACCACCAACACATGCAAATGACAGTTGTTACACACACTAAATCACATCCGCAGACATAGGTAATACAATGCCAACACTCCCACACACACACACATTCAATACTCTATGCATTACACAAGGCACGTTTACAATTACGTGAACAATAGAAGCACAAAATTTGAGGAATTTGTTTTAAGAACATTAAATAGCCATAGCTATACACATTAAAGCGAAAGATCGCAACCCACTAGTTCATCAAGTACCAAGAATAATACATCAACATACATTTACTTTTATGTCAAACACATCACCACAGTTACAAGACCTATAAACCAGTTTTTTTGTTAAAAACCTATAGTATAACCTCCCATCGCCGTACGTATACAATGAAAAGCACATAGTGTCAGGCACATTATTATGATTATTGTGAAAACATTTCAAATAAAAACCTTTGAGCACTACACTTTTGCAAGCCGCGTATTGAAGAGCTGTTTCAGAACGGTTTTCCGCTCTGCAACAGTTNCCACAACTAAGGCAGGCTGTAGCGGGCACCATCTTGCGTCCAGGGCGTGTCGCACGCCGCCGGGGACTCGTAACTGCGGTCCTAGGCTTCTTACGGTTGGACGCTACAGCAGACGTCCGGACAGCATCGCCGGTGATTTCAATCACCGATGCTGCAGAAGGACCCTTCCTCGAACGTTTGGAGGCAGCAGCAGCAGGCAGAGGCTGGGCAGAAACTTCCATCACAGCAGCAGCAGCAGCAGGAACAGACGTCTCTGGCGTTGGTACATAGTCGGGAAGGTGAACACGGATAGCGTCCTGTAGCAATGCGTGCGTAATCACTNCTTCGTCCGCTCCACAAGGCAAGGGGGTGTCTGTTCTCATGTTGTGAACAACACATCGCCCCAGTACATTGCAGTCAATCATCTGCTGACATGACTCGTATGAAATAGGCGTGTGGGCAAACAGCCAATGCGCTATGCCGTCACACTGTTCACTATACGAGCGTACA
>NQII01012568.1:0-23076 GCA_002778355.1 Clitarchus hookeri
TACGTATTAAATTAAATAGTTAAAAGTACTAGCAGTTAGCTGCTTTGTTTACGTCGGACGCCATGATTTTTGGTGTCATCAAGATTCCCGCTGTCAACTTATTGACTTGTGGGAATTGTTACGTCACGGTAACGCGTCACATGTCATTTTAACTGACATTTTTGTACAGCTCAGTAGCAGTTGTGCTGTTGCCGGGAGGAGTTGTGGCGTCCCNGGACAATTTTGTACAGCTCAGTAGCGGTTGTGTTGTTGCCGGGAGGAGTTGTGACGTCCCAATCCAACGGATTTAAAAGCGGCGAAAGCAAAAACGAGTGCTTCTGTGCGTTATATTCACTTATGAACGAATGCTTCAGTGCGTAATATTTGCCTATGTGGCATTTTATTAGATCATGGTGTTTCATTGCGTGAGGTAAGGTTCAATTGGCCGAGAACCCGCCGCCGCCTACCTAGGTGAGTTAATTGATATCCTTCCGGTGTTTTTTACGGTTCCTAAGTTTGTAGGTTAGTTCCCTACAATCCTAGGTTAGTTTAAAACCCTAAAAATCCTTGGTTAGTGTAAACCCCTACAATCCTAGGTTAGTTTACAAATTTAAAATAGTTATTCAGCCATAGTAGGGTTAGGTTCGGTTAGGTGGGCNCCCTACAATCCTAGGTTAGTTTACAAATTTAAAATAGTTATTCAGCCATAGTAGGGTTAGGTTCGGTTAGGTGGGCACATATTACGAAATTAGTCAGACGTTAATACCTCTAGTATATTCGTGTTCTGCATCATTAGTAGAGTGGAAATATACAATTTTCTGGTTTTTTTTTAAAGAAAAGTCACTAAACTTGATAATTACAGTGTATTCAACATGGGTAGTCCATCCACCACGGGCCTCTAAACAGATACCCAAATACCGTACCTTTGTCACACAGGGAAGAGGATAGCCTCTGATAGTTGGAGAGGGAAGTGGCGACTAGTATCGTTTACGTGTAAAATACAGGGNACACAGGGAAGAGGATAGCCTCTGATAGTTGGAGAGGGAAGTGGCGACTAGTATCGTTTACGTGTAAAATACAGGGTGCAACTCTTATCCACAGAAAGATTAAAACCATAATCATCCAACCAATGTGATAAAGAATCCAGGGCCGAAGTCAAAGAAGTACAAGCTTTTACTTAGGATATACATTCAACCCAAAGCACAATATCATCAGCATATTGAATAGAACGAATGTGGGAGCCCAGGTGACTAACAACTGACTAACAAAATATGCTCCATCAGGAACTCTAGGCATATAACGACAAATGCTNTGGGAGCCCAGGTGACTAACAACTGACTAACAAAATATGCTCCATCAGGAACTCTAGGCATATAACGACAAATGCTAAACAAAGAATGGATACATCGTATAAGGGTATATGGTAATCCTAGTTTAAACATTTTATAAAAAAGAAGTTTACGATTAACATTATCAAATGCCGATTCCAAGTCTAAAAACACAGTACCCAATACATTCCGGTGAGCATAAGCATCCCGAATACATGGAAACAATACAGAAATAGCATCCAGGGTACTNCAGTACCCAATACATTCCGGTGAGCATAAGCATCCCGAATACATGGAAACAATACAGAAATAGCATCCAGGGTACTAATACCAGAACGAAAACCAAGTTGTTCTGGACGAAGTAAACAATGATATTCTAACCAGCAATTTAACATGTGTTTGNCAGAACGAAAACCAAGTTGTTCTGGACGAAGTAAACAATGATATTCTAACCAGCAATTTAACATGTGTTTGACCATGTGCTTACCTTAATTAACGTTTCCTCAAAAATCTGTTTAGAATTTATTGAATTCTTATTTAAACAGTCCATCGTATAAACATAGCAACATTAATATCGCGCAAAAATTCACCTGGCCTTAGTGTAACCTGAACAGCCAGAAATACAATAATCTTCGAAAAACATCGAAAGGTGTGGTCAAAAACTGTTGCCAAATCTTAAAAAAACATATTTGACTGCCACACGAAGCAAGGAAGATAAAGAGACGAAGCTCAGTGCTATTTTTATGTAGAGAAGAGCCTTATTTAATGTCACAGTTATAATAAACTGTTACAATTTGGTAATAAGTTGCACGAGTTATAACATAGACTAAAAATGAGGTAAACCACTTATTAGTCTTTTGCGCATGTACCCAACATTGGCGTACTCTGAAGAAACACAAAAGAGGCACATGGTCAACAGTGACGAAAGTGTTTGTTTAAATCTTAATTATTAAATGACAAGCACTAATATATAAATAAATAACTTTTACCAATTCGAATTTAATCAAACTGCATTACAAATTGGATAGATAAAGTATTAAAACATCTCAAAACATTTGCTTATAAAACAGTTTTCTAACACAAGACGTGTTGGCGGAAAATCAGTTTAAAATTGGGACTAGGATTTTGGTTGTGCACAGCCAATCAGATCGTTCTACCTCATCTTTAGTCTATAAGTAACGCATTCCATTGTTTGTACTGTTATGTTTGGAACGTCTTCGATTGCCCCACTTACAGATTAGGGAACAAACGAGTTTTCTTATGGAAGAGTTTGGCATAGGGAAAATCCCCGCCACTAAATAAGCATTAGTGTCGCATGTATTCAAGATTTTTTTTTCTATTTTCTGAGTTAGAAAATAGGATAATTACAATTAACATAAATCAAATTTTCAATAACGCTGTAACTAAGTAATATCTTTCCCTTTTATTATTCATGTAGATTAAAATTGATTTAAAAATAATCTGTTTGAAACATTGCATGCATAGTGGTGGAAATGTTCCCTTTGCCAAACTCTTTCTTAAGAAAACTCCTTTTGTTCCTAACCTGAGCAGAATTAACCACACTAAGGTTAATTTTACTCAGGTTAGGGAAAAAAACTTTTCTTATGGAAGAGTTTGGCAAAGGGAAAATTTCAGCTGCTATTATTCCAAAGAGGTCTATATTATTTAAATTTTTAAGCTACATGAGTAACAAAAGAGAAAGATTTCACTCAGTTAAGTAGATTTTATATTGGATATATGATTATCGCAATTAATATCTTCTAAAAACCAGTACACAATGGTACACCAGCCCTTACCAAGTGGCGAAAAATTTCAGTTTCCAAACTAAAAGCATTGAAATTCCCAACCTGCGCAGAAAAAACGTTAATTTTAAGCCCCTGTCACACTGTCAAATTTTTCTATCAAACTGCTTCCAATAAGATTGGTTAAACAAAGTTGGACAGTTATGACGACTTCGAAACTTGGTAACTGCAATATTCGTCTGAGAATGTTGGATGGCTTCATTTTGCATCAAAAATTCGAATATTGGACAGGTTCTAAAATTTATTTTATGTTAAATGGTCTCAGCCAATCAGAATCGTAAACGACAAAAATGGAAGTCAAAAAACATAAAAATAACGAACAATTGCTGGAAACGAAGTAGGTTATGAAGAAAAATTAATTTATGTTAATGCTGCCTGGGCATGAATGCTTTTTTAAGTGAATATTGCACATAATATTACAAACTCGGAGGCATTAAACTTTATTGTGCAGGAAAAATCTCTGATAAATAAAATTGTAATTCAGTAAAAAATCTTCAATAAATTACATTACCTTACATTTCTTCCTGTAATGAACTGCATGGATAAACATAAGCTCTATCTCACAATGAAAATAATTTTGAAGTGATGGGGTAATTCAAATTAGATTCTCCAATTAAAAAAATTCGACAGTGTGACACATTTTCAAAAACATTCAAGATTATTTGATCAAATTTCCTGGAATAAAAAATTGAATGACCATATGTTTTTTTTTAAATTTATTGTCAAGTATAGACGAAGACAACAATTTGACAGTGTGAAAAAGGCTTTACCAAGGGACATTTTGTTCTGACGAATGGAACGACTGCTGCCATACTGATTCCGGTGAATGGAGCATGAATAGGACAAAATACCAAAAGGGCGGACAAATGGAATGAACCTAATGTATTTTGTTTGTCGCCCTTTTTATAGTGCATTTGCTCTAGTATTTAATAGTGTACTATGTGATAATAGTAATTTTATTGCTCTAGATTTATTTTTTAAATAGTGGTCTAATGTTTTTGCACATTCAAATATTTGCATGTACTTTTCAAGTGATTATTCAGAAGACGTAAATAAATGAGGTTTTCGTATGTAATCCTCATTCGCTGACTAGCTCTCAAGTTGTTCACTTCGGGTAATTTTTTTAGTATTTTGGTCGGGCGCAGTCTGTCTTGTTCTCTACTGATCTATGACGTCTTATAATGGTTCTGGTTTGTTTTTTAATATATCATGTTCTACAAAATAGCATACAGATTTAATTGCTACTGAGGTGTCGGTGACTTATGAGTATCCACAATAGGGAAAACATAATTATTGGGGTGGAAGATAGAAGAATGGATGTCAAGGTAAGACATTCTCCAGATGTTTTGTTCGANAGAATCTTTCCATTTAATGATGTTGCCCTGGACTGCTATGGGTGGTGGGAGTTTGGGGCGACGACGGGTGAAAATGATGGCTTCAGTTTTATTGGCGTTTAATGGGATGCCCCAGGATTGAAAATAAGTTGTGATTGTGCGGATGGCCACGGTGAGCCGGGCGCTAATCATGTGTAGATCTGTGTGGTGGGCCAGGATTGCGGACTTTATTGTGCAGGAAAAATCTCTGATAAATAAAATTGTATTTCAGTAAAAAATCTTCAATAAATTACATTACCTTACATTTCTTCCTGTAATGAACTGCATGGATAAACATAAGCTCTATCTCACAATGAAAATAATTTTGAAGTGATGGGGTAATTCAAATTAGATTCTCCAATTATATAAATTCTACAGTGTGACACATTTTCAAAAACATTCAAGATTATTTGATCAAATTTTCTGGAATAAAAAATTGAATGACCATATNACACATTTTCAAAAACATTCAAGATTATTTGATCAAATTTTCTGGAATAAAAAATTGAATGACCATATGTTTTTTTTAAATTTATTGTCAAGTATAGACGAAGACAACAATTTGACAGTGTGAAAAAGGCTTTACCAAGGGACATTTTGTTCTGACGAATGGAACGACTGCTGCCATACTGATTCCGGTGAATGGAGCATGAATAGGACAAAATACCAAAAGGGCGGACAAATGGAATGAACCTAATGTATTTTGTTTGTCGCCCTTTTTATAGTGCATTTGCTCTAGTATTTAATAGTGTACTATGTGATAATAGTAATTTTATTGCTCTAGATTTATTTTTTAAATAGTGGTCTAATGTTTTCGCACATTCAAATATTTTCATGTACTTTTCAAGTGATTATACAGAAGACGTAAATAAATGAGGTTTTCGTATGTAATCCTCATTCGCTGACTAGCTCTCAAGTTGTTCACTTCGGGTAATTTTTTTAGTATTTTGGTCGGGCGCAGTCTGTCTTGTTCTCTACTGATCTATGACGTCTTATAATGGTTCTGGTTTGTTTTTGAATATATCATGTTCTACAAAATAGCATACAGATTTAATTGCTACTGAGGTGTCGGTGACTCATGAGTATCCACTTTGGGGAAAACATAATTATTGGGGTGGAAGATAGAAGAATGGATGTCAAGGTAAGACATTCTCCAGATGTTTTGTTCGAACCTAACAAGGTACAGCCAAACCCTCTGTTCAGGACACTAGCCGGCGATGAAGTGTTGCTTCTCCACAATAGAGGGTCTGATAGTGTTGTGGAATCGCCTAGGAAACCCATTGTCATACTAGCTTACCCCACATCGACCTCGTGACCATATGTAGTTTATCGAAAATGCCGATAAGAATTTTGCCAAACTTAATGCACTTAAAATAGGAAAGCTTCTATTTGATTTCTCGGATAATCTTCCAGAAATACTTCGAGAGTGTCTTTATAGGCTCAAAATTCTTAAGTCGGCGTATTACAGGGTTTGTAATATTCACTTCTTGCCTTGCAGGTGCAATACATGAATAAACGTTTTGAGGAAGATGGTTCTGTAGTTTACAAACCCACGAAACTGATGTGTATAACCTTTCAAGGCCAATTGCTTCCTTACATGTTGTCAATTTACAAACATGATTATAATATCACACACAGAGTTCTGAGCGTGATCCTGTGCTCACAATGTCCCGTTTCGGACGGCCAATTTGTGCAAAAGCAGGAACATGCGGTGATCACAATGTGGGGAGGAACATGCCAGCTAAGATTGTACAGCATCTCGCTTCACCTGCGCTAATTGTCGGGGAAATCATTGTGCATCCTATAAAGATAACTGTCCTCAGTGTAAAATTGAATCAGTAATTAAAAAACTAATCCTCATCTATAATCTTTCTTAGCCCCAGGCGAAGTCTATAATGACTCCGAGATCCCGAATTGCTAAACAGACTCCGAACAGGGATTTTCGTCAAGATGCGCCCCAGGCGACACAGTGTAGGGCTTCTTATCCTTTTTTGAGCACTACTGCTGCTACTGGTCCTGTTGCACTTCCCACACAGTTTACACCCATTGGGTCTTCTTCGGATCAACTGTTTTCAGATAAGGTGAGGTTGCAGGTCAAATGACCCCTTATGGATACAGTTCCTACAGAAAAGCAGGCGAAGCCTAAATCACAACCCTCTGGTTTGACTTATCTCGAACTCCAACATCTGAAGATTTCCAAATCGCTTAATCCTCTCCCTTCTCACACAGCACATTATTATGCCTGGTATAATCCACAGGTCTCATTTTCTGTAAGTGGCATTACCCTTCTAAGGAAGCCATCTAACTCGTTGACTCCTAGGGAATCCCTTGAGAAGACTGTCAGAGAGGGTTACAGCTTCGTCATTGGGGATGCGAACTTTAGTATGTAATGCACGCTTTGTTTACGTTTGCTACGGGAGAATATGAAAATACTAATCTCGGGAGCGCGATCACCAGGCTTCAACAAATCTCCATGAATGTTTATCACCTTCTACTCTTAGTTTGTCTCAGCCTTGATATGAAAATCCTTCAGTGGAACTGTCGATCCCTTGCACAACAACGAGAGCAATTGCAACATTTTGTCACAACAAATGGTATTGAGGTCACCCTATTTCAAGAAACGAATGTATTGTATGGTGATATTCGCGCAGCTTTGCAGGATTCCAACTTTATGGCAATGANATTTCAAGAAACGAATATATTGTATGGTGATATTCGCGCAGCTTTGCAGGATTCCAACTTTATGGCAATGATACACAATTTATTCATGTTGTGGCAGTTATTGTTTTGTATGGGTTGGCATCGCACCGAATCGAGGTCTTCTATCCTAACCCTCAGCTGCAAACAGTGGTTTGTTGTGTTCAGGTAAATGGTCAATCTGTGTCTTTTTTCTCTATTTATACTCCACTCAGGCAAACACTTTAATCGACTGACTTGACGGATATTTTCAATACTTTGCATGGCCAGATTATATTCGTAGGCGATGTCAAAGCCCATTACTCTGTCTGGGCTGATTCTCATACTGACGCTACAGGTAAACGGCTCGCCATATCGATCACCTTGTTGCCCTTCGTTTGCTTAATACTGACGATCACGCGTATAAGGGTTCCTTTATCAGGCGGAGTTCTGCCATTGTGTCATGCTCTGATCCGTTTCTCTTGCACACAGTGTGAATTGTATGTCCTGGATGCACCCCTGGACAGTGATCATTTTACTCTCGTCATATGTCTGCGTTTAACTAGCAAGGACCTTGTTGATTTGACACCTGGTTGTATTCAGTTTTGGTATGCCAGTTATGTCTATTATGTATTGGGACGAGTTTAATGTGGTTCTTCAAAGGTGTCTCAGAAAGACTCGTCGTTTGCATCAATCCCTCCAACAGGATTAATATTTTTTGGAGACATTCATTCAGGAGGCCATCAAGTCATCCACTACTCTTAAGAAATCACTTCGGACATTCCATTCATCTCGATGTTACTGGTGTACCGAAAATTGTATGTTTCTTATGCATCTCGCAATGTTGTGCCACAGGTTTATCGGAAAAACAGTACTACAGCCAATTTCTTTTCCTACCAACTGGTCTACTCTCATTTCCAGCACACGATTCCCAGCGCCAAAATAGCTCAATTCTGCTCCTCTTTGCGTTATGACTCTACACTCAATCAGGTCTGGAAGAAAATTCGCCCTTATGTAATGCTGACTCCATTCGCGTCTACCTTGTCTTCCCTGTGGACATNCCTACCTCGCCTTCCCTGTGGACATGCTCCAAAACTTGCACGCGGCACTAGCCCCAGATTATGTTTCTTTGCAGTCGGAGATAGAGTTGATGGGCGATCTCGCAACAGTTGGACATCGCTACTTGGTTGGTACTCGGCATTTATTTAGCACAGGAGATCCAACAATCTATCCACCATGTTGTGACAGCACCAGGCCTCGATGGGTTTACCTACTCCCATTATATAATTTGCAGATTGATGGGTATTTCCTGCTCCAGAATATATTTAATGCTGTCCTTAGTGATGTTGCAATCCCATACAAGTTGATGATTCGTCTCATTGTACCGATCAAGAAACCGAACAAGCCACCTGATGCTGTATCGTCTTTTGGACACATTACCCTGTTGTCAACCATCCACAAGACCTTTGAAAGTATTCGTAAAAATAGTCTTGAATGATACTTGAATGGAATCGTCTCCTACAGCCTGACCAGTTTGCTTTTCGTAAAGGGTGCGAGAGATGCTGTTGCCACCATGGTGTCTAAGATCTCCCAAGCATACCACAACAAAGCTATAGTTTTCTCGTTTTTTTTATATTTGACTTCTGTGTTTGATTCGCTGCAACGTCTGACTCTTCAAGAAGATATTCTATACTAGTGACTACTGGCACAATTTTTCCGCACGTTGCTCAATCTTTAGATGGCACACAGGATTCACCTCAAGGCTGGCCACTATTTTACTTCCGCTCTTCACAGTATGTCCAGAAGGTATTGCAGACACACCAAAATATCGGTTTGTGTTTATGTCTTGCGGTGATGCACTCCACAACGATCGCAGATTTACATGCGGAATCTTGTGTGCCCCATTACAACATCCACATCAAAACATTCCGAACGAAGTATTGACTCCATGCCAATTTTCTGCAGTCCCACCCCTGTCATTGTAATGTTCGCTCTTTGGGGTTCACTATCTTTCCACAGCTTTTATGTTACGAGCCAGCTTTTCACATTTGTTCTCAACATGTGTATTATTGGAAATATTATGAATTTCTCTCATATATCACAGATGTGGTCTCTTTCTATCAGACTTCGAAGATACATCTTCTTCCCGAGGAGGTGCGGGTTTAGCATGCTCAGCATTTGGCTCGGAATGAGGACCACTTTCATGTTTATAGGGATGGTTCGAAATCGTCGGGCTTCGTTGCATGTGCCTTTTATATTCAAATAACAGGCGATTGTTGATTCTATCATCTGCACCCTTCTTCCTCTATTTGAAGGCAACTAGGTGATATTCATAACCTCAAGAACGAAATGTGCCTGGAAGATGTAAACACATTTTTTCGTATACATTGAATAAATCGTACGTAATTAACATTCCTCTGCACAGAAAATTGAAAACTTGTTGAATGAAATAGGCCTACTATAAATTTCAAATTTTAATGGTACACTTTGTGTATTTCAAGCATATAATATTACACATTTGAGAAACATTAATAATAAACGGTGGCAACTTAAAACTCCCAAAATTTTTACGGATTAAAATTAAATAATTTCATTCTCACTTCTATTACACTTTCATCCTCATTCCCGGGAGAAAACTATATATGCGGTACATGAATAAAAAAGTGAGCAGACGACATTGCGAAAATAAAAACAAACCTATGAAAAGTAAAGAAAACATAACAATGTCCCTATTGTAATTGGCCAGCGAGATCACATGGTGCAGAGTCACATAACTGATAACACGCAAAAGCTAAACATTGTCAAACTTTTTCGTCACACGAATGTTACATGATATTATAATAATAGGTCTTCTTGGAACACATTAGTCAAGGTTTAGCCGGCTTACATGGACATGTTGCTCGTTATGTGTTACATGAACTGTGAAGATGACTTCACATTTTCACTTAACATGTAACAAACAATATGTTCACATTTACATAAAATTTGGTCTTTTTGGTAGTATATTATGTTGCTTCATGTAAGCATGAAAACTTTGTGTAGTGAATAAAAATGTAGGAGAAAAGTTTTGTTGCTTTTTAGATTGAAGACTCTCAGAATGATTGATATGGTCGCATATATGTATTTTAATATTCCTGTCACATAAACAGGTTGTGAAAGTATGACTTTCGTGATTTAAACAAACTTACAAAAGTTAGGAAATCGTCATAATCTCAATAAAGAAATGTGTCTGGGAGATGCAGACATGTTTTTCGTGTACATGGACTAAATCTTATCTAATCAACTTTTATTTGCAGAGAAAATTTTAATTATGTTTAATGAAATAAACACACCATAAATTTTCAACTTAATGGTAAACATAATGTATTTCATGCATACACTTTTACACCTCTGAGAAACATAATTAAGAAACTGTGGCAATATAAAGCTCCCTTAATTTTTACGAATTAAAAAATAAATAATTTTAGTCTAACTTATATTAGATTTTCCTCCTCACTCCCAGGAGAAAATTATATATGTGGTAAATTGATTAAAAACATGAGCAGACGACTTCACGAAAAAACAAGCCCATGAAAAGCAAAGATACCACAACAACACCGCTATTGTGATTGGCCTGGGAGATCACATGGTGCGGAGTCACATATTACATTACATGCAAAAGCTAGACATTGACAAGGTTTTCATCATGTGAATATTACATGAAATGATCGTAATAGGTATTCTTGGAACACATTAGTCAAGGTGTTGCCACTTATGTAAACATGTTGCTCGTTACATATTACATTACACATGAAGTCATCGTAATCCAGGCCTTAGTAGTAATTGGAAAACTTATAGATTGCNCCCTTAGCAGTAATTGGAAAACTTATAGATTGCTAAAATAATTAACATGGTATAAAATTAAGTGGTATAGAATAAATAACCTGAGTAGAAGTAGAAAGTGAACTGTAGGAGGAAATAGGAACTATAGTGTAATATAAAATTTTTTGGTGTATTATGCTGATATATTCGACGTCTAATAAAATAAGTAGTGCATATGATGGCGATGTGTTGAACATCTAATAACGAGGATGAGAGTGATATTGTATTTTGTCAGAAAATTAATGTGTTTGGTAAGTGTGGAGACATGTATAAATAAATGTGTGGATCGGGTGCAATAAACAGTGTTGTAGATTTGTAATGTTAGGTCAGGATTCTGTAATGATACACGAATTTTGCCATTTTAAATTAATAATTGGATGGCAGTGGATTGTTTCGTATAATATTCTGAAGAGTNATTAATAATTGGATGGCAGTGGATTGTTTCGTATAATATTCTGAAGAGTGTAGTAACTATTGTTGATCGGTAATTTTAGATAAGTATTCCGTAGTTACGAGTTGTGGCAGTTTTTATTCAATAATCGGATTGCAAAGAAGGTATTGTTTAACTGTTTGTAAANTAGTTACGAGTTGTGGCAGTTTTTATTCAATAATCGGATTGCAAAGAAGGTATTGTTTAACGGTTTGTAAAGTGTTATAAACTGTACAGTAGGTAACGTAATGTTAGGATAGGTATCTGTAGTATCGAGTGTGTGCCAGTTGTAAATAACAAACTGTTTGCACTGTATGATTGTGTATTATTTTGCGAAAGAGTGTAATAAATGATGATGATGTAGGTATGTAATGTTAGGTTCGTATAGTGGCAACGAGTGTTTGCTACTTTTTAATGGACTATCTGATTGCAGAGGATGACATAAAATACTTTGAAGGGTGTAATAGATGGTGTTGTATGTAGGTTGTGTTAGGTTATCATTCTGTAGCGTCAAAGAGTCTTTGCAGTAATAGTATCGGGTAGTATAGTTGGTCGGGTGGGCTCAAGTGTACTTCTCGATACCACCAGTGGCGGATCTAGCACATATCATGGGGGAGGGGGATGGGCTACATTTGGGAGGGAGGAGGTGAATAATTTTTCTCTTTCTAACCATTTTTTTTTACAGTGGGTGTACTATTCATGCTTAACTTTACTTTAAGATGCACATAATAAGAACGACTGCAATAAAATGTCGTATACAATAATTTGTTTACATATGTGGTTTTAACTTATTAATATTAAGTTATTGTTGGAACTTACTGCACTCTGAATGAATACAATATTTAGTTGTGAAAATACATAAACCACAAAACTTATACATTTAAAATAAAAATTCCCAATCCTGGTTTNAATACAATATTTAGTTGTGAAAATACATAAACCACAAAACTTATACATTTAAAATAAAAATTCCCAATCCTGGTTTGTTATCATACTTTTAATAATTAATATGACTTGAAGTGTGTGTTCGTGTGTATATATATATAAAAATATAAAGTTCCACGTCGGAAGAACTTGAAGGAGTAGATGTCCCTTCTGTTGTCTCTTGGCTGCTCTCCTGATGATGAGAGGGTGGAGGTTCACTATGAACGAGTGGCTGAGTTGTGGTGATGGAGATTTCCTCGTCGTCAGAATCCTCTATTTGGGGAACATGCACGTTGTCGCATTTCCCGCCACAGAAGCAGCAAAGGGCTGAGCACTTGAGCCCACCTTTGTGGCAACTGCACCCTTCGCTGCAACCTTTCTTGCATACCATCCGCAGTAAGAGCTGAGGAGCAGGGTCCATGGTTGTCGTGATGAGGGTGAGCCCTTGATCGCCAACATCCAACCCCAAGCTGTTGGATTCTTGTGGACTCCCAACCAATTCTGAACCTGGTGGTATGTTCTTTGAGAATGGTTAACTGATGTGTCTTCTGTTGGGGGCAAGCGAGCAAGATTTAGCTTGGTGTTGGCAGCTGACTTGACAAAAATTTTATAGTGTAGACTGTTCAATGTGACCTTTTGTAAGTCACCGCCGTAAAGAGCCACAAAACTCTGCTCCCCAGCTTTTACTACGGCTTCTTTCTTTGAATGTGGGTGTAGGAAAACGTTGGAAAGTTCTACCAGTTTGGGATTTTTGTTAAAAATGTTAGTTAACTTTGTTTTGCCCTGCCCAAATGGTGCTGAGGTAGTGTCACACCCTCCCATTTCGTGGAAGTTATTTTCCCCATCCAACATATTAACATTCACGTCAGCATTGTCAAACACAAACTGCATGAAACTCTCTTTTCCAATTGGTGGTGACGATTCTGGCCGCGTCAAAGCAGATGTTTCGAGCTGCACTGCCTCACTGTAAGTGCATGAAAATCCTAGAGCTAAGCACATGTTTACAAGATGTTTTGAGCCAAATTTCCTACATAAGTAGGTCCCAACCCCTGTCATAAGTGAAGAAATGAAAGATCGTGGCTGTGCAGCTGATATACGAGCATGTGAAAAAGCTACACATTTATTTCTCCATGTGTTGAGAACACCTCTCTTGTGTTTCATAAAACAGTTTTACCGACTCAGGGATAACGGACTCAACATTCTGTAAAAAATCATCAGAGGGTGGATACTCATTTGTTTCGTACACTTGTGAGCGGATATCATAAAAAAATATGTCAGCTGCAGCCTTTACAACACTCAGCCGCTCTTCGTGAACATCACCCTTTCTTTCCTCATACCATTTATCGTAGAGGACTTTATATCCAGTATTTTTTAAAGTCACCACTGCTCCTTTGCAAGAGCCCAGCTCCGTAATAATGATCTCCTTCCCAAAACGTTTTGGTGAGACGAGATTTCACAGTTCTTACAGCTGGCTCACAAGCTCCTTCAATCTGCTTTATTAGATCGTCTAACGCAAACTGGCATTCGTCACTGTCCAAAATGTTATTGTAAATGTACTCCATGGCCTCATCTAACTGTGTAAGTAGTCAATATCCTATTTTATGTCCAGTTCTTGCCTGTTTGACAAATAACTTTTTGTAACACTGGATGTGGTACCTAGCATTAGCAGCAACCAAGTCATGTTCAGTTTTGAGGCATTCCATAATCTGTTTTCCCCAAAAATTACCTTGCTGTCGAGCTGCTACTAAATTAGTATCCCTCGATTCCAATTTTTCAACTTGGTGGACGGTATTCCTTCTGAAATGGGGGAGTTTTTGCTGTAGCCTGAGGAACTCTTCCGTGATACCTAAACCACACAAAATACAAATTTTTTGAAGGTTTCAGCAAGTCAAACTTGATTTTGAGGATCGGGGATGGTCGGGAACGCAATCCCCTCCACGATGAACATACCCTTCAACATTATTTTTTTTAGCAATGTACCTCTTTCTACACATATCATGAACAGTGACTTGATGACGGTTTCTAAGGCAACTCACATTTTCCTGTAGACAACGTTGTTGACTCGCAATTAGTAGAGTGGAATTGCCTTTTTCTTTCACCACGACTGTGTCTTCATCCAATGTCCTACGGCAAATGAAACATATGTCTGGAGGGATAGACATCTCATTCACAACCCGCACTCTTGAAAATCTACCACGCAACTGAACGAATGGCGAGGTTCTCGTTGGCTTGACCTGGTCTACAAGTGACCACCAGTGCTCAAATTAAAGCGAAATAAATGTACTTTAAACTCATTTGTCTTAAAGTTTCTCGTAGAATAAGTTGTTTCGACGGTATTTAACAACATAAGGCTAAAACTTATATTTTTTTTATAGGAAAATGGCCTATGTTTAAAGAGCTGTATCTTGAAAACTGCTGAACGTAAAAAACAGCTTGGGTCTCAGATTGTCACAAATTTAATATAATTTAAAAAGTTATGGGGCGCCTTTTTCCGTCAGACGTATATTTCAGAAGATATTGAGCAAATACTGGAAAACGTGCGAAAATGTCTCATTATTTGGCTGCCACGCTGGTCGCACACCCTTTTCGAGGGTTGCAAAACTTGAATTTATACTACAGGCTTGGATCCAAACAACATACCAAAAAATCATAACTACTAAATCAAATGCAAGGTCGAGCCCCTTTTCATGTCTACATTGACTGGACTAACAAGAAAAGTAGAAATAATTAGATACATAAATATTTACTTTCCTATACATTTTATACTGTATGTGTGAGATAAAATTACAAATCAGTTTTCTTAATTTGAGAGCATTTGCACATACATGAGCCTGTTTTATTTTATGACCCAACCCTTGCTCGTTGTAAAGGTCTCAGCCAGATTAGCTCTCCTGGTTAGTGACACTTGAACACAAGTATTAATGCGATAAACACCACATGATACCAAATAAGCATTCAGAGTTAAGAAGAATTCCGTAAAGATGCTGAAGATGTTGCTTTACGCAACTGACAGAATTTTAAAAGGGGATTCGCAACTGAGCTGAAAATCACACCGTGGTAGTATATCCTAACATGTTGATTGTTCGGAACATACTGTCCAATGCTGTTGGAAGCCGTGGATACATTAAGGCACCCACACGTGGAGGTCCCACTCAGGGCGGATGAGACTGACTACCAGTCAAGGGGATCGACTGATAGTGCGCCAGACGCAGAGCGACCCCACGGTGACCCGGTCCACAATAGTGGCCAGTGTGGTCCCAACTTCCATTACGTGTGCTGCTATTAACTCTGCAACTGTGGCTGCTCCATTAGCAGTGGTGCCAGGGTAGAGCAATGTGGAACGCCACAGACTAGCCATGTGTGGTGATTAGTGATGAGTACTGCTTCGTTATGGAAGTAGATGATCATTGTACCTGGGTGTGGAGGACTNGCCATGTGTGGTGATTAGTGATGAGTACTGCTTCGTTATGGAAGTAGATGATCATTGTACCTGGGTGTGGAGGACTCCAAGTGAATGTCACAATCCCAACCTCCCTATTGAGTGGCGCACTTCCCCCATGGCATTTATTATGGTCTGGGGATCCATCTGCTACACTAGCAGATCTGGTCTAGCCATGTTATGTGGATCATTAATGACCCAGCAGAATGTGGATGAGATAATATTCTCACATCAGCTCCCATTTATGGCTGGGATTCACGGTGCATCAGNATGACCCAGCAGAATGTGGATGAGATAATATTCTCACATCAGCTCCCATTTATGGCTGGGATTCACGGTGCATCAGAAAAACACCCAACTGCACATGTCACGGGTCGCCCAGGACTGCATACGCCATGTCCAAACACTACCATGGCCTGCCNGAAAAACACCCAACTGCACATGTCACGGGTCGCCCAGGACTGCATACGCCATGTCCAAACACTACCATGGCCTGCCAGCTCTCCTGATATGTCCCCAAATTCTCGTACACACCCTGATCAACTTTGAGGGGTCGATGGTGTCATGGACCCACTTGGTACACACAGTCCAATGGTTGTGGGCCTGTCTGCTCAGCACACCATCCAGCATCTGCTGGACTCCATGTCAGACTGTGTTGCAGTATGTATCACAGTGTGAGGGGGTGCGATGCACTATCAAGGATAACTAGACAGCGTACCACAGATCCATATATAATAATCTTTCTATTCTGTTTCACGGTGCTAGCAAATTTCACAGAGAAAATTCCCCGACTTTCCAGATATCTTACTACTTTTCACTGACCAATCTATACATCAGCAAAAACTCAAATAAAATCAGCCAAGGTGCTATCACCACAAACATTTTTATTGCCACTACTTATTAAAAGTGACACACAAATCTATTAAATACTATATATGAAAATACAATTTGGACTTTAACACCAGTGTAGTTACACGTTACAATCCTGCAAAAGCAACAAATATTTGAAAAGTATCCTGAGAAGTAGGCCTTATACACATGCATTTCATTGATCTCAATCCATAACATAATAAGATATAATATAACATATGGAAAACATAAATTAAATGTCATGGAAGAAATTTTTCTTTACCTTACTTGGTACTTTCTACCTCTCATATTGACTCCACAACTTTACATTATATGAAAGTTTTGAGCACAGCTGTAACATTCCTTGTTATGTCGTGAATTAATTATGTTATCAATTAACTACGACTCTCTACGCTCCTCTTCCATAATTTTGGCCCTTCTTTCCAGCAGCTCTGCAATCAGCATGTGATTTTCTTTTTTTGGTGGCAAACTCATTTCTTGCAAGCAAAGCTAAATCAAACAACATTTTTGAGTTAAAAGTAAAAAATTTTGAATTATCTAAATAAAAAAAAAAGAAACNTGAAAATACAATTTGGACTTTAACACCAGTGTAGTTACACGTTACAATCCTGCAAAAGCAACAAATATTTGAAAAGTATCCTGAGAAGTAGGCCTTATACACATGCATTTCATTGATCTCAATCCATAACATAATAAGATATAATATAACATATGGAAAACATAAATTAAATGTCATGGAAGAAATTTTTCTTTACCTTACTTGGTACTTTCTACCTCTCATATTGACTCCACAACTTTACATTATATGAAAGTTTTGAGCACAGCTGTAACATTCCTTGTTATGTTGTGAATTAATTATGTTATCAATTAACTACCACTCTCTACGCTCCTCTTCCATAATTTTGGCCCTTCTTTCCAGCAGCTCTGCAATCAGCATATGTGATTTTCTTTTTTTGGTGGCAAACTCATTTCTTGCAAGCAAAGCTAAATCGAACAACATTTTTGAGTTAAAAGTAAAAAATTTTGAATTATCTAAATAAAAAAAAAAGAAACATTTTTGTCTATACATTTTGCTTAGGGAATGTATTTTTTCCTTCTAAAATGGTGTTTACATTGCGAAAGTTTATGAATACGTGGTATTCACCCACGTAGCACTTGCATTTGTTTCCGGTAATACGGCTACCTAAACGGCGCTGCTAGCACGCGGGTCAGACAGAACTCGAGGTGTTGGGGTGGTTGCAGGCGGCAAGATAAGTGCTGGCACACACATGCCCCACATCCTGTTTGTTTTGAAAAAAACAAAGGAAATGGAGCGCACAAAACATTGTCAGTGTGACTGTGATTTAGGGTGACTGACATATTTTAAGTTTCCAAGACCAAGATTTACGGGAGCAATAAGACGGGCATGGCACTCACCACACCACCTCTACACTGAACTGGTGTACTGTCTTCCCGGCTGCAACATTCTTCTATTAAGACTTCAGCAGTGACACTGTCATTTTACATTGTATTTGTTTGAAATAAGTGATACATAAAAGGAATAAGAAAACAGAAGCTAGTCTTTGGACGTGAAAACTTTCATAAATACAGTTTGTAAGAAGGAAAAAAAAAAGGAGCAGCCGTTTTTAACATTTTGCTGGAAAGTTTACAATTAATGGTGAATCACAGTGACTGCACTGAAAGATCATAAAAATAAAAATGTGTAGTTGAAACGAATGATCAGGATTGAGTAAAAAGAAAAAACATGATAGATGTGCATTTTATGGTCCCAAATATACAGTAACACTAGTGAATTTCGGTCACAAGTTTCCTTGTTGGGATCTTCCAAAACTGAACAATTCCCATGCCAGTTCACCCCCACCCCACCCCATAGAACCGTTACCCACCAATGTGGCAGCTGTCAAGCACTTTCCTTCCCCCTCTCGCTGTGACCCACATAACTTTGTCAGCGAGATATCTTTGTCGGATGAGCCCACCTCAGTGTGTGTGGCATCTCACTTCTGTGTAAAAAAGAAAGGACAGTGTGGCAACTCCCTGCTGGGGAACAACTGCAATACAACATCCCTGTTCAGCCACTTTTTCCTTAATGCCGCCTCACACGCTCTGCCGTGTTACTTACGTGATACAATGCTGAAGTTATCAAGTCATGTTATTGCTCTCGGTGTGCTGTAACCTGCAACCTTTCACTAACTTTATTTTCAATTTATGCACAATTTTCCCAGCGAGCTGAATTACTCCTTCAATTTTTATCAATTTCCCGAATTATTTTAACATTTGCTGAAATAATTTGTGCATTGTATTTTTGTTCCTTACACTCACGTTATATTAAATGTAAAATACAAGAAGGAAAATTGAAGCACCACACTAAAATTATTTTTTTACAGGAAATTCTATAGCTATCTTTCTTTCCTTTCTCCCAAAGACGTAAAGGTCATACTTAGAAAACAAAAAGGGATAAGTGAGGTCGAAAAAAAAACAGAAAGACAGCGGGAGTTCTTTATCTACGGACTTGGTAGATTACAACACAGTTGCTTGTTCCGTGCCGCCTGCGGCCCACTAGGCCACTACTGACACATGTACGCATTATTATAGGCTATTCATGGTCAAGCGAGCACTTTCCAAGCCCTTTCATTTGGAATAACAAACAATAAATATATTTTATTGAAGCCTTAGACATTAAATTTCGAGTTCAGTGAAATATAAACACTATGTTTATTACTTACATGGCAATATTTATTTTAAGAAGTGGCAGAAGGATAATAAATGGCTTATAGGAAAAAAGTAACTAGGGCATCAGAAGTGCTCACTTCACCATGAACAGTCTATAGGCAAGGCTGCCTCGCCGCCTGATGCGTGTACATAGAACTGTCGTTCACTATGCTCATTTTGTTACACAAGAAATTAATTACAGCAGCATTATATTTGAATTTTACTTTGAATTACTAAAACTCCAAAGCATGTAAAATTGTATTCTTATGTATAGGTGCTATCAACAACTGCAATTTACATAGAATTTGGAATTAACTGAGTAAGCAGTATCTAGTTTCCTATTTCCAGCTTAGTTTCGGTGAATAATCTCTTATGTTTGCCCCCAATATTAAACTGGTATACGTTAAGCACTCGGTTACTTTGAATTAGTAGGCTTGGGTAACAAAATGTTACGTATTTCTCTAAACACATTCCTACCATTCTCATTTTTCCTATAGTCAGTTTCAAATTATTGCCATTGTGAAAAAAACTTTTATTTTTTCCATATTTCCTCCGATGCATTTTCCATTTAAAATCGAATCATTAAGATGTAGCAACAGCGTGCAACGCGCACCGTGCCTCAGGAGAGATGTGATGCGACGCTACCACAGCGGCATGCAAAACCCCCTCGCGTACTGTCCAATCCAAGTAATCCCGGCGCCNGGGGGGGGGGGGGAGAGCATTTTTGGCTATACAAGAGTTAATGTGTTAGGTACATAAACCAAATTACAAAGCAAATTAAACATTAAAATTACGTAGTAAAAAAAAAATTGTTTATTGGAGGTTTTAAAATCCCAGACTTTCACAAAATATTCCCTGACATTTCCCTGATTTTTACAGATGTCTCAAATTTCCTAACTTTTCCAATTTGCTTGCTACCCTGTGATTTTATGATCATGTGTATTACTTACCTGTATCACTATATCTATACAGTTTTACAGTGAAACTTCATATTCACTTTCTACCTATCTATGTTTTCCTGCAATTAACACTTATTTATTTGGTACTGTTTATACTGCATTAATTTCAGTATTTCACATTCCCTAAAATTTCACTGTCTGATAAACATATATCCCGCAATCTATGTTTACAAACACCTGAGATGGAAACAATATTTCTTTTGTCATGGATTTGTAACACGGAAAACTTTACAAGACGTGTTTCGTTACAATCAAACTCATGTTTTTTGTTTACATCATGACATCATAGAGATCGTTGCAAGCAGTTAAGCTCAGATTAAAAACATTTACATAATGAACGTATACATATCAAAGTAAAAGTGTGTATTCTTTATGGCACGGTTCATGGTTGTGTACGTAAGAGCTGTTTACGCAAATTATATCTATGAATAGTGCAATAAAGAATACTTGCTTTCATTTTGATACATACCCATTCATCTCGCACACATTGCCTTGTGAACTGAGCTTTAGCGTTAAGTTTTTTTCACACACAGAGCCATAGAATTGTTGCAAGCACTAAGTGCAACAAGATGAACATCAATTATCAGTTGTAAACAATTAGTTTTTCAACGCAGAACACCGTATTGGCATCATAGCGTATTGAATTTTTTGTACGTGCGTCAAGTTATGTTAAGTGTAAATAAACATGTTTAACATGGAAAAGTGTAAAGTGATACGAACTACGTTGTCGGTAGAAGAGAAGTTAAAAATAAAAAAGTTTGACAAGAATGTGCAATGTACTAGTTATAAATATGGTTTTTATAACCAATAATGAATTCTCATATGTGGCTCGTGCGTATTCATGCCAAGTATTTTGTATATGCTAAAATAAATCAATAATGGTGACTTTCCCACAATTTACAGTTTTTTCTTGTGTTCCCTTAAAAGTGCTAATAAGGCATTTTACCGTATTACAATCCAGATGCATTGTACATACAAACTTTGATTTTTACATACAGAATGGAGCAAAATTCAAATAAAAACTTTGTGAGGTGATTCCTTCTACAAAATCAAGTGGGGAAATACATGGAACACTTTCAACCTAAAGTGAATAATAAAGGACATATAAGCGTTTGAAAACAGAGTTTTGAACTATATTTTTGAGAAATATCGGAAACAAAGTGAAATTAAATTACAATTCTCCAAACATTTATTTAAGTTATCAGGAGCGAACTCTCACTAATGACTGTTGATTAGGACACACTGCTTAATAAACTTGCATCAAAAATTCAAACTTCATGACCGTAAAAATGATGTATGCCATAAGAGGGTTCCCACCACTACTATTTTCATTATGGTCAAAGCTGTTAATACAACATCTCTATATTAAAGACCACATTTACTGTGCACATCTTCCTATAACAACTAGTTTTTGTGGAACTGTAAAAATTATAAGTGAAATTTTTTTTGGAAAATCTACAAAAAATAAATTTGTTGCATTTGATCTGGTGATTGCATGTTGCATTTCTCTTTGTGAGAACTGTATTGGACGTAACACATTACTAAACGTAGATACCACCCTCCCTAGACTGCCAGTGCTAGTCAATACCCATTGACTCCGCCTCTCCACCCACCCTCCACTCCTCAGGCAGTCGAATGTTTCTGCACATGACTATCTTCACATGTTTATCCTGCCATTGTGCTCTCATTGGCTTGCCTTCGCACTTTGCTTGTGTTATTACAACTCTGATTTCTCTAGGAATTTATTACTATTTGTTGAAAACTTATTACCCATAGTTCCTTTTTTTTTTTTTTTTTTTTGGCAAGGTTTTCGGCATGATTTTGTGAAAAATTGTTGACAACCCACACCTTTTATATGGACTTGCGATTTTGTTAAAATGAGTGGAAAGAGAGCCAGCTTGTCGCACTATATGCAGACTGTTTATGGTAAAGTGAGCACTTTTGAAAGCCCTTTGTAGTTTCTTCTTTCTTCCGTTTGCATCTCATCCTGCCTCATGTTAATATAAACATTGCCTTACTAATTCATTTAATGTTTACATCAAATACACTACAATGGTGTGTATTACTCAATAAATAAAAAAGCACCATATAATCATTTATGGTAAACAACAAATTTGATAGAACACTTTGTTTTAACCAAATATATTGCGTACAGCACATTAGAGCACCCCTCCACTGGAATCGTCGGGGGAAGGGATATTCTGGTTGTGGGAAATGAGGGTGCATTGGTGGGAAAAATAACACATTTTTAGTCTCAACTAGTGTATTTGTAGCACATAATTTTAACTTTTAAAACCTATGAGAGTAAATTATTAGTTTTATGCTTAAATTTACTAAACCATTAAAAAAAACACTACGTACTGTTTATGAAAATGTACGTCATACAAACTCCCAGCACTGCATGAATGACCTTCATTCCCAACCTGCTAGCTGGGGTTCTTATTGCTTCACACACATGTCTGCATGAGTAAACGAGGACTGGAGATAATCTAGGGTTGCCCCAGTGACATCATATTACAATTTGTATTGAAGTGCAACTGATAAAACTGCCTGGAG
This sequence comes from Clitarchus hookeri, assembly GCA_002778355.1. Taxonomy (NCBI): domain Eukaryota; kingdom Metazoa; phylum Arthropoda; class Insecta; order Phasmatodea; family Phasmatidae; genus Clitarchus; species Clitarchus hookeri. Next base: position 22,907 of record NQII01012568.1, read on the forward strand.
TATAGTCAATTCCGTGGATAGTTTCCCCTTACTGCATGGAACGTTGGCTAAATATACATTTATGTACAAGAGCGGAACTGACGTATTATAGACATTCACAAGTGCCGTATTTCTGTGTGTAAAATCCACACATTTTTACAAAAAAAAAAAAAAAAAAAAAAAAAAAAAAA
>NQII01012571.1:0-11952 GCA_002778355.1 Clitarchus hookeri
CCGGCCAATCAGGGCGCACCGCCACCATCAACCAAATACCCAGACCTTCGCCCCATTATGGTGTATACATCAAAGAGTTTGATTACGCCACAGTCATCCGCCTTTTCCGCACAAACCTCAAGGAACCCACAGTGAACCGTGTGGTTCCTCAAGGTGTGCAATACCTGCCACAATCGTTCGACGGTTATAGGGCAGCAGTCCACCTTCGGAAGACACTGAAGGTCGGCTTCAGTGTTATCACGCCCCGATCAGAATTGCCACTCAAGGTGTCAATAAAAGGCCTGGAGAAATCCTAACCAGTGGATTACATCCGCGAGGAGCTGGAGACCCTTTGCTTCCAACCCATCCCTATTGCCCCTAAGCATTCCCTTCGTGACAGCCTCTGCGCATGTTTACCATTTAGACGGACCCAGCACGAGGGCGGGATGACAAGTGTCAGGCCCTCGTGGGTTTCGCCTTAATGGTTTTACTCAAGTCCTCGAATGCTTTCTAGAGGGCAGAATACCAGTCTGCCATCTCATAGGTTCAATTTAGTTAATAGTATTGCTTATTGGAATGCTCGAGGCGTTCGCGATAAGAAACAAGAGCTGATAGANATAGGTTCAATTTAGTTAATAGTATTGCTTATTGGAATGCTCGAGGCGTTCGCGATAAGAAACAAGAGCTGATAGGTTTTATCTCTCGGCGCCAGGTTCCTATTATTGCCATTAATGAAACGCATTTGCGCCCAGAAATTAGATTTTCAATCCCGGGTTTTAAATGATATCGTTCAGATAGAGATCAATATGGTAGCGGAGTATTAATTTTAATTCACCACACAATCGCGTGCACTCCAGCTAAACTACTAGAACTAGAAACACTAGAAGTAGTGAGCACTAAAGTAAAACTAGGTATTCAGCAATTTTCAATTTAATCTGTTTACTGCCCGCCAGGCCGCACTCTTTTACGCGCAGATTTAAATGAATTAATAAATTCTTCACCTGTTTTACTCGCTGTTGGCGATTTAAATGCTAAACATCCCGCTTGAGGCTGTCTCGCGCGTACAGCCAATGGGAATAGCTTATTTAGGCATCAGGAGCAACATAGTTATTGTGTTCATGCGCCAGTGAACCTGCTTTTCAGCCAGCAAAAAAATCTGAGGGCCGATATACTAGATATCGTGCTTAATAAAGACCTTCATATGACCTCAGAATAAGAAATGCTCCACGAATTGGCTTCGGACCATTATCCCGTCCTAATGTTGTTCAGCGATTTTAAAACTTGACAACAAGCTAATTCGTAAAGTTAAGGATTATAAGAATGCGAACTGGCCTGGCTTTAGGGAATACCTGGACGAGGCAATAAATCTGCCAGATCTTGTTAATACTCCCGAAGAATTAGACTCTGCCGTCATTCATGTCATGGAGCTGATTCAGACAGGAATTAATCAGTATGTCCCGGAAAAAACCTCGGGGACTTCGCAGATACATTGCCGGAACATATCAGGGAGTCGATCTCGCGCAAAAATAAGCTGCGCAGGTACTATTCCCGTGTTCTAACCAGGCTAGTTAAAGGCCAGATTAACGAACTTAGAGAGAAAATTTATAGGTCTACTAAAATTAGAATCTGGCAAACTGAAATTTGAAATAATACATTATCTCATTTATGCACTTCAGATAGTCTGTGGCACATGGCGAAGGCGTTTACAAAGAGGCGCGATCCAATCCCGCCTCTTCAAGGCACTGCAGGCACGGCCTACACGCCCAAGTAGAAAGCTGAGGCTATGGCCGTTCACTTAGAACTAACTTTCCAGCCCAATGCTGATCCCTCAGATCCAGCGTTTGTGGCTCACATTTATAGGGACCTCCGAGTGCGTTTGCAGCAGTCTTCAGCTGCTGAGACAGAACCCACGCATGCCGACGAGGTAAAACGAATTATTAAATGAATGAAGCCACGTAAAGCACCCGGGTTATACTCCCTGCAGGCTATAGATCTCAAGCAACTGCCTGACAGTATACTTGAAGCTATAGCCGAGTGCATTAATGCAAGTTTTAATCTTGCACACTTCCCCACCTCCTGGAAACGTGCCTCAGTTATCGTATTTCCCAAACCGGGTAAAGACCCGAAACTATTACAGAACTACCGCCCCATTAGTCTGCTCAGTTCGCTCTCTAAGATTCACGAGCGCGTTTCATTGCGGTGCCTTGAAAATCATATTCGCGAAGTAAATATTTTTCCTAATGAGCAGTTTGGCTTTAGGAAAGCACATTCTACCGTTCATCAGCTCGTCAGATTATCAGAGCACATAACTAATACTTTTAACTGGCGCCATTACACCGTCGCTGTATTCTTATATGTCGAAAAGGCATTTGTCAAGGTTCTCCATGCAGGACTACTGTATAAATTGTATGAGAAAAATCTCTCTGATTGCTATATTAAATTATTAGCTTCGTATTTAGATAGGAGCTCGTTTACCGTTTCAATTGATGAAGTGACCTCAGTGAACAAAATAATTAGGGCTGGAGTCCCCCAGGGCAGCATATTAGGTCCAGTCTTGTATAATATTTATACCCACGATATTCCGTGCCCGCCTAACTGGCATATTAATTTAGGAGTATATCCAGATGATACTGTAATTTACACGCGATATCGCAAAGCTGAACTTGCCACTCAGCGCGCACAGGCTCAATGAGCTTGAAAATTATTTTTGCCTGTGGAGAATTAAATTTAATGTGGGAAAATGCGAGGCTGTAGTCTTCACTCGCCGGAACATTCCTCCCAATCTGCCACATCTCACTCTCTTTGGGGAGGATATTCCATTTAAATAAGAGGTGAAATACCTCGGTCTTACTGTGGATAGAAGGCTGACGCGACGCCATGTAGAAGTAAAGAGAAATATTGCTTAAGCGCATGGCAGTTTTATATCCTCTTTTTATCTCGAGACTTTGGTTTGTCACAGAAAAATGGTATACGCTTATGTCAGTCACTGATTCCCCCATTATTACTTATGCAGCGCCTGCTTGGGCCTACGGAGCACAAATTTATTTAAATTCATTGCAGGTGGTGCAAAATAAATTACTCCGATTGGCCGCAGATGCACCCAGATACATCCCCGTTAGATACTTGCACGCCGAATTAAAAAAAGAAATGCTCGATAAAGTAATTCGCAAGCAGACTGAACGTTTTTATAAATCAAGTGAGGAACATAGAAATCCTCTCATAACTGCCCTTGGGGACTATGATATTGATTTAACTCAGCGCCATAAGCGCCCAAAGTCGCTTTTAGCGCAGAGGCCCTCTTAGGCCTGCATGTAACACACTGCCAGGCGAATTGCGTTAGCATCTGTGCAGCGTTTTAGGATAGATATTTATCTATAGTTTAATTAAATTAGCAAGCTATATGTCTTGTTGACACACAGCCTTAGATTAACATGAGGAGTCCTAAAGGGACACCTCAGGGGTAATTTAGTCTATAATGTAAGGTACGTTTTAAAAAAACGTCCTTGTGGACTTAGTTTTAGTAATAGGCTATTTCGGTTAAGTTAACGCTCTTTTACTTGCAGGTAAATTACCATCAAACTATGAATAAGTAAAAACCGTTCAGTGTTGGCTCTGCTGACACTCACTCGAACTTATTATATTTTCTTTAAGTTTTCAGGATCCACTGGGTATTCAGGGGGGGGGGCAATAACGCCACTCCCCCCACCAGAGTGATGTGCAGCATTACTCTGGTTATGCCAGCGCCAAATAATGAAAGATGTCCTTCCCCCCATTACTAGTATTTTCTGATAATGCATGGAACGATTTTTAATTATTTCCTGTCGAAAGGGCTTTCATGGTGTCTATTCCGGTTTTTCCCTTTCTCTTCTTAGTATAGTAGTTTAGCTATAAGTACACTCAGGGAGGTTGCCATGGCCGAAACCTGGCCATGGTAGCCCAATCCCTCGCTGCCGCAATGCATGTCTCCTTGCATGATTCCATTTCCTTAGCCCTGAGACGCAATTAACTCCCGTCCCTACCGCGCGCTCACACATAACACTTAGTTTTAGAGTAGGTTAGAAAAAAAACCTCCATACTCGCCTCGCTTCATCCTCATCGGCTCTTAAAACCCCCTTGTTAAGAGCCGCCCAAACCTCTCCACTCCAGCATAATACTAATAATACCTAAATAAATAATTTTTTAAAAGATAATACATTTTATGGAAAAATATTTACGGAAATTTTAAGTGATGTAGAGACGTGTATTTTCCTATTTATCCTTGAAATGACACTTAAGACTTTGGCATTTCATAGCTACATGCCAGCTTAGTGCCTTGCTTGCAAAGTGATGAAATACTAATCGGCTGCCTGTTTCGCCTTTGGTATTTCCTTTCTTCTGTACCTCAGATACTCGAAAATGTAAGATGGGTGAACCCGCAAGTAGTCGTTTACACGCCTACATGGTGTTAGATTTTTTAAAATTAATTAATTCTCCGAGAAGAAAAGGAGCTTATGTTGTAGAAACCACTTTACGTTACCGTGTTGTACAAGCAAATAGAGTCAACTGTTTGTCATTGTGGCACATACTGTGAAGTAGTAACATTACGGTATTTAGAATAACTATTCGCCACCTTGCAGTGCAATTAACCTATTAAATGTCTTGCAAAAAAAAATTATTACTGTGTCATATTGGGTGTGTATGAAGTAATAGTCAACAATTAAAGAAAAAAATTGTATTGCAGGAAAACGGAAATGGCTTCTTAATTGCAGGTGTCTAGTTAAGGCTCGAAATGTTTTGAGCAGTACATGCTGGCTATCGAAACAGTGTTAAATATGTTGGTAACAAATTTACAATTTTGTTTTCTTATTATTTTTTTTAATCAGTCCCATTTTTGTGTCTTGGGTGTATCTGGTAACGGCTTACGATCCAAATCAACTAATACGCACATTTAAAATCAGCGTACAAGCCCTTCGCGTACCTACGTTCGAACCTGTGGCCTCAAGGCCGAACGCGCTTTAGCTACCTTGCACGTTACTGGTTGTACACAGAAATGGTAAAAGAACAGAACCTCTGCGTTATAAAGGGTTCCGATCCACTTCATATAGTTAATTCGCGGTTTCTTCGCACTTTTTTAATCACAACTTTAGAAAATCACCCCAAGTATGATGAGTTTGATTCTATCCTAAATATTGTCAAGTATCACAAGCGTTTTATACTTCTGTTAGCATATAAGTACCTTATTTTTGGTTAAATTACACGTTTACTCATATGTTATCTATAAATTATAATATTTCGTTTATAACTAGTATATTAATAAAAACAGAGAGAAAATAGTTGTGTTGGTAATGCCTAGTTAGAAAAGTTATTATGCCATATTTTATTGCACTGAGTGCGCACCTATGCGGTGCATTGTCCCTTTGGTATAATTTTCTAGAATCGGTTAAGCTTTGTTTGCATGCAGCGGGGGAATAACCTGGAAGTGGAACTTCAGCTGGACTTCAGAAAAGTTTGAAGTAACCGTGAATGGACTGTATCCAATTTGAGCGTTCATAAGTCGAGTCGGACGCGATCTATCGCAGGTCAGGTCTCCTCGCCATCGAGCGTGACGCCCTTTCTTGCGCGGGCACGGAGCACCAAGTACCTTGAGGACGGCTGATGCTCGCAAGCACGCGGCATTGTCGGGCGGTGCGCCTGACCTCGGGACAGACGTGCGCAGAAATAGCGATGTCGCTGCGGTGGTGGTTGGAACTGCGCCAAACGTCTCAGCCTGTTTACCGCCGTCGTGCGTCGTCGCCATGGAAATTTCCGCTTGTGTACCATCACGATTAAAATCTTCCCGTCTCCTATGGGTGGTTGGCGTTTGATTGAGCACTTCAAATCGGGCTTTGAAAAAAATATCCCGTAACTTAATAACGAACACAAGCGTAAAGTATTTAACGATCACGTCGATGGCATATTTGGGAAAGAAATTCCATATATTAATATTATATTAAAAGTGGAGGGCCTAATGTTTAAGTTAGGTTTCACTGAACTCTAGTTGGTGATTTGTATACGTTAATAGTTAGTGTAACAGATTTGTGTTTCGCATGATTCCATGGTTTCACGTGACAATACAAATCATTTAATACATTGCAGCATTAATTTTTTAATCTCGCGGAAGGAAGTTCTCGGTCGTGAACCAGCGGTATTCTCCCAGGTATCTACTAATATTTTTACCCTTAATTCACATTTTATTCTTAATAGCAGTAGGTGGCGGTTATTTTATTTTATTTTGAAAAAGGATTACATGAGTATATGTACGTGTTCTAAACCACTTGTAGTTTCATCTTACATGTATGATTGGGTGACAGTAGTGGCCTTGTTGTCCAAGAGGCATCCGGTGAGTACACCAGCATCCCATCATGGCGGTACAGTGTATCTGAGTCCAGATTTTCGCCTGGTGGTCTTTGCTGGTGGGCAGTCCTGTTTCTCTCACCAATCGCCTGTGTCTCTATTGCATCGATATTACGCGATACCTGCTCATTCTTTTTCTTGAAAGTGATGGTGAAGTCACGAAAGTACGAGACTGTTATTATTAAGTTTTACAAAAATTGTCAACTGTTTGCAAGATGCAGTTTTTTCTTTACGTAAAAAATTATTATCCGCATGTAATGTGTTATGGGGAAAAAGTTATAATGCCCGACGGAGTTTAGAACTCACGCTCGAATGTCGCACTGTGTCACGAGCACTATGGCATTACCGCTGTACTACCAGCTCACACGAAAGCTGTGTTTATTTAATACTGTGTATAGAGATAACAGCTCGAATTGTTTTCTTACTGTAGGTAATGTTTTAAGTATTTTAAACGCTTTTAAACAGCACTAAAAAGTTTTCATCGCCAATATTATTCGTCCAATTTTAAATCTATTTCAAAGAGTTTCAACTTCACGGATATATAATCAAGATGGACGCCTCCTTTTGGTTTTTTTATCAATTCATTTTAAGTAGTAACCACGGGGAGCACCCTACGCTCTGAAACTGCCATGTGATTGGCCAGGTACGAAATCCTATATGAAACCTGCCACGAAAAATAGGACGTGTATTATTACCAAACCTGGTATGAAATTTGACCGTACGAGGCGGGAAATGCCATGGCGGGTCCCATACTAGCCGGTATACGGCCGCTATGGTGAACCTTGCACAAGTTTTTACTGAATCTGGTATCGTGTAATACTTTTTAAGGTCTCATTCAGGTCGTACATGGTGACGACAGGCACCTGTGGGTCGCGCCTCATGTGTCACCTGGTGGATGTCACCCCTGACCAAGGGTGCACTCCCACACATGGATAGTGGTTTCTCCATTGCGTTTTAACCAGCTGCATGCTTATCATAAACGTTCCTATCGTGAGTGGTCTAGTTATAGAATTTCTTTGCCTCTTAAGAAACCATATTTATAAAATGTTTTGATAAAAAAATGTATTGTGTGTAGTTTATTAAATATGAAATTTTAATAAATTATTTACCAATGAATTTCCAATGTTTTTGTAAATGCAGATGACTTAGCTTGTTCACCCTATACTAACTAACACACTGTTTAACTTGAATTTAAGAGGTAGGCTATTCACGGTAAAGTGAGCACTTTTAAAAAGCCCTCTCATTTGGAATGATAGTCAACAAATATATTTTATTTCGGCCTTAGAAGTTAACTTCCAAGTGCGCTGGAATATACACTCTGTGTTTATTACTAACATGGCAATATTTATTTTTAAAAGGTGGTTAAAGGACAAAACATGGCTGAAAGGAAAAAGTAACTTAGGGCCTCAAAAGTACTCACTTTACTGTGAACAGCCCATAAAGATATTGATTCCAGCCAATTTCAGTGGGCGATTTTTTCCCATCAGCTTTTTTCTCTCCATTCGTGGCTAATACGGACACCTTCATTTGTGTTGTTTTGACGCGGAAGTGGACCGCGCGTGTGAGGTGAGACGGTTCATTCGTGTTGTGTCACTCAGCGTTCAAGTTGCGTTGATATGATGTGACCAGCACTGTCAACTCACAGTTCATAAAGTAAATTACTTGTAGAGTGGCGATACCGAAGTTGGAAAATATTGAAACAGAAGAAAATGATAAGTTTTAGTCCAATAACTGATTTTTTATTGCTGTAGGTATTGAGTAGTGGTGCAGCAATGAATTCTCTGATAAATATTTGTTTAGTTTTTAATGGGCTACTCAATACTATATTGAATATAGTACTCATTGAAACTAAAGGTAATAAGTCCCGCTACAACGTCAAGTTGTGTTTCTTGAAACAGCAAATTATAACAAAACAACTGCCCAATGGCGTGCGCAGACATGAAGTTTAGATGTGGCACGGGCTTACTGTTGGGCCCCGTAGTCAGGCTTATGTATGGAAGACGCTACCACACTAAGTTATATAAAATGAGGAACATGGTCCCAAATAGGCTTGAAGAATATTAATTACAGTTTAAAAAAATCAATAGAATCTACAGTAAATTAAATTACAAATAATTTGCTAGCCTGTGTGAAACTTAATCTATTCTCGTCCACAACAACAAAATGATGCATCACGATGCACCAACTCACAGAATGATTATATTTTAGCTAATTGATCCCAAACATTACACGTCTTTTTAGAATTGTAAAAAATATTTAAAAACTCCCTCACAAGAGTTAATCGAAAAAGTTAAGTTCTTCAATTATCTACTCTTTTCACTGATACTGCAGCAATAAGTTAATGTTGCACATATGGTGACAAGAAGTTGTTGAGTATTTCCTGTGTCATAGTAGACCAGAGTTTCGCTTTTACATGCATTCACTTGCAAAATGCTCGTTATGCACCACTGATTGTAATACCCACGACATTAAGAACTAGTGAGAAATTACCATAAACCTCATTATGGGAAACTTCTGCTAGTCAATCAAGCCGAGGCTTGTTGGCCGGCGTGTAAAGGTATAATGTTACTTCAGTTGTAAGGTCAAAAGGTCCAATATTTGTACTCCAGATACACTTATCTTGAGAACGTGTATTCAGGGTCATAAGTTGTCCTAATGACTTGAGTTCACTTGATTCTTGGCTGAATCTAGTACATTTACTAGTGGTTCAGTTACAGGATAATAAGATGTAATTCTAATCTCAATTGTAGTTCCGCACCATTTCGAGATTTATAATATTTTTATTGTACGAAAAAAAAAAAATTATTTGATAATTTATTGAGAAGATTAAGTGTACTGTTAGCTATTTTCTGTTTTTATATTATTGCTGTGCGTAAGTTAAGGACACTCAAATGTTATCTATTTTGCTGTTTGTAAGTAAGTTTGCAAATAAATTTTGTGTTGTACTATTTTTAGCCTACTTTCCGAAGGAAAGAAAGGTCTATGATACCACTTTCCTGTCTGTGCGTGTGTGTCCCGCTTTCAATTTTTGAATGCATGAACCGAAAAGGATTGAAGAGGGATTATTAACGCCCCTGCGGTTTTATACCTGAAGGCTTATCAGAGGACAGCTTACAAACTAACTTAAGACCTAACTTAAAGTAACACCCATGCCTTACCTGGAATTTGAACCCAGAACCTCCTGCACCCCAGACCGGCGGCGCATCAACCGACTGCTCCACGGGAGTTAGGCGTGTTAACCGAATTTCACCAAACTTGGTACACACATAGTACTAAGTAAGGACACTTGACTTTTATAGTTCTCGATCACGCCAAGCGCTTACTTTAAAAATGGCGGCTATTTAAAAATTTAGGGTTTTATGTTTTCTCGGAAACCATTCAACTGATTTAAACCAAATTTTGAATGTTGACAGTGCAAGGTGTAATAATTTAATTTATATGTTTATATGGTTATTGGTCAGCCATTTTGAAAGATAGCACTACTTAAAAAATTAAGCTTTTACGTTATATTTTGAAAATTACTAAACAAATTCTTGCCAAATTTGGCACGTAAGTAATACTATTGTATACTATGTAAACGTGTATAATTCAAATTGATGACGCACATATTTGCAAAACGGCTGTTATACAAGTATTGTAGGTTTATTTGGTATAACTACCATACTGTTTAACCAATTTCAACCACATTTTGTATGCTGACAGTATCTATTACAAGCACCATATATGTTAAAAATCGACCGCTTTTGTGCTTAGCGCTACATGAATTAATAAAGTTTTCGTGTAATATCTCTGGAAACAATTGACTGATTCCTACCAAATTCAGCAAACAAGTAGTACTGCGGCAGTTGATATATATATAAACATGTTTTAAGTATGTCAGACATTTATTTTCAAAATAGTGGCCATCTAGCTATTTTATCATAGTAGGCTTTTGTCTTCGGAACCATGTTATTAGTTCCGTCTTAACTTTGTATGATGTGAGTGTATATGACAAACATCAAATGTGTCTACACAGATCCTCTATTGTCCTGCATTATGTAAGGTAGCGCCACACGTATAAATAAGGTATTATCTAGTATATACATCAAATTTGTCTATACGGAGACTCATTTCTCCGCCGTTTTGTAAGATATCCCTGCATGAAAAAAGAAAGTTTTTGTGCCATATCTCGGGAAACAATCAACCAATTTCTTCCAAATTTGGCGGAGAAGGTGTACTGTGGTAGGCCATTTTAATTTATATGTTTTAGGTTTGCAAGACCCTTATTTTCAGAACGGCGGCTATAAAAACATTTTAGCTTGGTGTGCTATATTTACGAAACTATGTAACGGATTTTAACTTAACTTTGTATACTGGCAGTATGTACGACAATTATCGAATGTGCTAATACATAACCTTTCGTCCTCAATTTATGTCAATTTATAAAGATTGTTAATTGAAAGAAATTTATGTTTTCTGCCATATCTCGAAGACCAATCAAACTATTCCCACCAAACTTTTTAACGCAGGTAGTGCTACAGTAGGGTATGCAAACTAGCGTGTCTTAGGTACGGCAGGCCTTTTGTTAATGGCGTTAATATTAATATTCGGGTTAGTATGTTGTCCCTATTAAACTATTAGAAAAAATTTAACCAAACTTTGTACACTAACAGTATTCATTTGAAGCATCAATTATGCACACAGAGAACCTCTTTTCCCGTTCTTTTGGAAAATAATGCTATATGGGAAAATAGAACATTTTGCCATATTTCCAGAGCAATTTAACTAATTTCCACCTAATTTTACACAACATTAAAGCTGCAGAATGCCATGTAAAGTAACATGATTTAAGTGGGGTCAAATATTGATTTTCGAAATTGCCATATAAATATTTTGATAAGTCTGGCATATCTATTTAACAATTCAACCAAAAGTTTTATGCTGGCAGCAGTATCTATTAGGAGTATAGTCTAGAGGAAACGTTTATGCAATTTTGTATGATAGCGCCGATTAAGAAAATGAGGTTTTTATGGCTTATCTCGGGGACCAATCAACCGATTTCCACCTAATTCTACACATAAGTTGCGCTATGGTAGCCCATGTAAACTTGTGTGTTTTAAGTGCTTCACACACTTATTTTCAAAATGATGGCCGTGGAAATATTTCAAGTTTGTGAACCCTGTCATTGAAAACATTAGACTGATTACATCCGAAGTTTATGCTCCGAATCCTACCCCCGTGATGCTGTTGATTACGCTCTAGCCTTTTACTAGGTTTTTTGGGTTCGAGTGCCGGGTAAGGCACGCGTGTATATGTAATGATTTCGGTACCGTTGCTTATGTTTGTGGTTAATGTAATTGCTATCAACGAGACATAAAGGCCTACTTACTAAGCTTTTAAGAACTCCATCAAAAATAATTGGCACCCATGTAGAGGAAAGTAGGTTCATTAGTTATATCAAGTAACTTCTTGTTTCATTGTAGCATGATAAATTACTTTAACATTACTGAGCAAATCAGTCAGAAATTTTTGTCGCTGCGTTAGTTTTCTTTCTCAAAATCCACATTGTTTGATTCATTGCCAGTAACATATTGTTAAGGTGGAGTAATGTTGTGTTCTGCT
>NQII01012571.1:12138-23419 GCA_002778355.1 Clitarchus hookeri
AGCGAGTGAAAAGTTAGTCACTTCGGTCTTAGCCATGCCTCCGAAAAGAGCTAATAAGTGTATTTCCATTAGAGAAAAAGAAAAAAGAAATCGTTACCGCCGTGGCCGGTGGTAATAAAAAAAATTGACGTGTCCAAACGTTATAACGTTCCTCCTTCCACAATAACATCAATTCTGAAGAACAAGGACAAGATCGCCTCCCAGACATCGGACAGCAAAGTACAGCGCTTTAAGACTGGTGAGTATCCACAACTAGAAGAGAATGTAAAAAAGTGGTTTGCGCAAGCACGGAATTCGAANAAATGATGGCCGTGGAAATATTTCAAGTTTGTGAACCCTGTCATTGAAAACATTAGACTGATTACATCCGAAGTTTATGCTCCGAATCCTACCCCCGTGATGCTGTTGATTACGCTCTAGCCTTTTACTAGGTTTTTTGGGTTCGAGTGCCGGGTAAGGCACGCGTGTATATGTAATGATTTCGGTACCGTTGCTTATGTTTCTGGTTAATGTAATTGCTATCAACGAGACATCAAGGCCTACATACTAAGCTTTTAAGAACTCCATCAAAAATAATTGGCACGCATGTAGAGGAAAGTAGGTTCATTAGTTATATCAATTAACTTCTTGTTTCATTGTAGCATGATAAATTACTTTAACATTACTGAGCAAATCAGTCAGAAATTTTTGTCGCTGCGTTAGTTTTCTTTCTCAAAATCCACATTGTTTGATTCATTGCCAGTAACATATTGTTAAGGTGGAGTAATGTTGTGTTCTGCTGATAATCTAAATCATAATAAAATTATTGCTTTTTTTTTTTTTATGAAGTTACAAAAATAAAAGTTATTTTATAATCACATACGGCATTTTACTGTCTGACGTAAAAAATTGGAAATAAATTACTTATTATACCTATTTAATTTAATTTACTTGTTTGGCTGCTTTCTACGATACGTTGAAGTGTATTGTGCTTTTTACAAGAAGTGGTGTGTTTTTGTGTATTTTGTCTGCATTTTTTTTTTTTTTTTTTTTTTTTTTNGTGAGTTTATTTATGCCATAATTTATTACAGTGAAATCCCGATATTTCGTATCCCGATTATTCGTATATCCCGCTAATTCGTACAAATTTGCCGGTCCCTTGAGAAAATCCCTTTAACTCGTAAAAAAACAATGCATTCCGGTCCCCTCGATAATACGTATTTATTTTGGTGCTCGACCTCAATTAAAACGTTTTGTAATTCTTATTTCCAACTTAAAAGTCTCGTTAACTCGTAATGTTTTTAACCCTAGACTGTACACCAGCTCTAGATTTATGCAATTCGGGCAGAGTAAAAAAGACCGGAAGGGTACTGAGGGACGTAGGAGGGTTTGAAGGGCAGGTAATGACGCCGAGTAGGCTGTGAGGCGATGTGTCTGTGAATCTCAGAACTAAGAGGCGCCTTGCTGTCCGTTCAACGGATATGAAAGGATAGGANATCTCAGAACTAAGAGGCGCCTTGCTGTCCGTTCAACGGATATGAAAGGATAGGAAGGAGCAAAGCGAGTGAAAAGTTAGTCACTTCGGTCTTAGCCATGCCTCCGAAAAGAGCTAATAAGTGTATTTCCATTAGAGAAAAAGAAAAAAGAAATCGTTACCGCCGTGGCCGGTGGTAATAAAAAAAATTGACGTGTCCAAACGTTATAACGTTCCTCCTTCCACAATAACATCAATTCTGAAGAACAAGGACAAGATCGCCTCCCAGACATCGGACAGCAAAGTAAAGCGCTTTAAGACTGGTGAGTATCCACAACTAGAAGAGAATTTAAAAAAGTGGTTTGCGCAAGCACGGAATTCGAATGTACCAGTTGGAGGAAACATTTTAAGAGAAAAAGTAAAAGTTTTCGCAGAAAAAAATGGGAATTAAAGACTTTCGTGCAAGTGATGGTTGGTTTGATAGGTTTAAAAAAAGGCACAGCATAAAATTGAAGAAGCTTAGTGGGGAAAGTGCGAGTGTATCGGCCGACGTTTGTTCTGAGTGGAAAGACGAATTGGGAGAAATAATCGATTCTTATGAGCCCAACAACATTTTTAATGCCGATGAGACGGGGTTATTTTATAAGTGTCTCCCCGACCGATCAATGTGTTTTAAGGAAGAAAAGTGTCATAGCGGAAAAAAATAGTAAAGAACGTGTAACCATATCGTTGGCCGCCAACATGGATGGATCTGAGAAATTAAGACCGCTCATGACAAGCAAATCAGCCAAACCAAGATGTTTTAAAAACATAAAAACTTTTTCGATGACCTTCGTGCAAATAAAAAAGCGTGGATGACGGGCAAATTATTCAAGGAATGGATACGATCAGTGAATGCTGATATGGAGAAAAGGCAGCGAAAAATCCTGCGTTTCATTGATAATTGTACGGCCCACAAATATAACCCATCGCTCAGTCATGTTAATGTTGTGTTTTTGCCCGCCAACACTACTTCTAAGCTGCAGCCTCTAGACCAGGGCATAATTAAAACGTTCAAAACCTGTTACCGCAAGAAAGTAGTGATGCAACTCCTTGACAGCATCGAGGATGGGAGGGATCATAAAATCACCTTATTTTCAGCCATGAACATTGCTCACTAGGCGTGGCAAAGTGTTAGCGAAAGCACAATAAAAAACGTTTTTCGTGCTGTGGATTCACGAAGGTGGAACTTTCATCAGCAGTTACTGAACAAGACTTAGAATGCCCTGTGAATTGGAATCGTCTTCCTCAAAATTAAAAAAATTCTATAACGTTTGAAGATTTCGTCCATTTTGACGATGGCCTAGCGGTAGCGAGGATTGTAACTGGTGACGAAATTGTGGCTCCATCTCAGGACATTGATGGTGAAGGTGATGACTAGATGATGTGCTGACAATTACACCTAAAGTGGCTAAACAATACATCAACAACGTGCGCCATTTCTTAACGTAATCAGACGTTGGCGATGAAGTATTTTCTGTTTTGAACATGCTTGACAAAGACATCGACAATACCCGTCTGCAGGGCTTGCACCAAAAGAAAATTACAGATTATTTAAACCTAAATTTTTAATGTTTTTTTATTGATGTAATTATTTATTTATATATACTGTACATATGTATACATAATACGTATCATGCGTTTTATCATTACATATTAATGCAAATTTGCATTAATCTTGTTAATATGTATATTTTCTTTTTTTGCTCCCGATTATTGTTAATCCCGATAGTTCGAATATCTCGATAATTCATATTTAACATTCAGTCCCTTGAGAATACGAATTATCTGGATTCTACTGTAGTTATTATTTATGCCACAATTTATTAAACAACATTTTTAAAAATAAATTGTTTGTGTAGCTTTTATATGGTTTTTAATAAATATACAAGATGTTCACAAAATCACCGAAAAACTCCGTCAAGTGATTTATTCACATAAATATAGATTAAAAGTATATATACGTATATACATAGCCTTACTCGATTACTAAGAATGGCACAAGCCCGTAAAGATGTCGATGAGCGACAGGTTTATTGCGAATAGTACGGGACCAAATTTACTTAGGCTTCTGAAAGTACGTCTATTGTACCAGAAAATATGGTACATGCTATAAGCGCGCGCGCACACGCGCAGTATAAGGGGCCGTCGTATTCGCCTCAAATGCGACTAGAACGACAGTAATTTTCTACAGAGGAATATGTTTGGAAAGTAGGACAAACACACTTTACTCAGCTATTCAGTCACAAAATAAATTGTTTGGCTGAAAATAATGCTAGTAGATATTTTTACAGTACAGCTGAAATATTTTTAACTATTTGTGGGTGCGTGGTTTTGTGAAGGCACTTTTTTTTTGCTGAGAATTTTGTGGGAAAAGAGTAGCAGACTGTCTTCTGATTTTACTTGCGCAGTTATGTTTAGCCTTCATTTCGAAGGAAATATAGGCATATAGGATCACTTTCATGCCTATATATTTGTATGTGTCGTCGTCGTCGCCCCCCTCCCCCCACCCGAAAATAAAAATCATGGGGTGTGGTTGTGTCGGGGACACGGCCGTTTGTTTTGCGTGAATACGTCTACGTTTTTACGTTCCCGGCGCCGCTTCACTCTATCATATAGGGTTTCATGGGTATCACTGGATTGCTCTTGAGATGCTCTTTCCAATCTTATACAATTTTCGTATTTCGACTTAGATTTTTGACGAGTATAGGCCGATAATGTGTTAAGTTTTCAATTTTTTTTTTTTTTTTACTTTAAACTCTTACAATTTCACCATAACCACGCCACACAAATGTTTTATACACTCAATCGGTTGATCTCGACGAGAGCTGTTGATTAAAACTTAAACGAGCGGCGTAGCTACTCCGCGTCAAAAGTTATACTACGCGGAAATTATGAGACGCGGCGAAACGAACTCAAAATGGCGGTACCCCCGCCGCGCGCAACGCTTCGCAGTCCTCACTCAACGTAACAAATTATTTGATCCTTTGGCAATCAAGTGGTGTAATTGAATTGTAGATGTTTACGATAGATTCGGAGCTGCAATGCCAAACTGTATCCGCCGATTTTGTTATCATTAGATTTTCTGGATTGCCCACTATGGTTGCAAATTTAAAGATGTATTCACGTCGAAAACACATGAATCGAATTTCACAAAACTCTGTACGCATATAGTACTGAGTAAGGACGTTTGAAGTTTTGACCACGCCAGGTGCTTATTTTCGAAAAGGTGGCCCTTTTTTTTTAATTTAGGGTGCAATGTTACACCTAGGGTGCCATTTAACCGATTTAAACCAAATTGTTTATGTCGACAATGCATCGCGTAAGCATTGAATTTAAAAAGTGGATGTCCTTGGTCTGCCATTTTGAAAAATAGCACTGCATGAAAAAATTAGTATTTTACAAATACCTCCAAAACTACTCAACCTATTCTTGCCAAATTCGGCACGTAAGTAAAACTATGATAGGCCATATAAACGTTTGCGACCGAAATGGATAAGGCACTTATTTTAAAAATGGCATCCATACAAATAGTTCAGGTTTATTTGCTCTATCGATCAAACTTGGTATGCTGACAGTATATGCCAACATACAGTCACTTTTGTATGCTACTTTGTAAGTTAATAGCACATGGAGGAATAAAGGTTTTATGTAATATCTCAGGAAATAATCAACCGATTCCTACAAAATTTGGGAAATCAAGTAGTGCTATGGTAGGCAATATTAATATATATGTTGTAAGTGGGTCAGACGCTTATTTTCAAAATGGAGACCATGTAAATATTTTAGCTTAGTATGCTATGTCTACGGAACCATGTAACCAAATTCAACTTAACTTTGCATGCCTCTGTTATCTGGCATTTTGTAACTAGGGCTACATTAATAAATAAAAATCAACAGTTTTTACCAAATTTCGCAGACAAGATGTACTATGGTGGGCCATAACAATTTAGGTGTTTAAAATAGGTCAGACACTTATTTTCAAAATGGCGATCATATAAATTAGATAGATAAGTTTGTCGCATATATATTAAACAATTTAACCAAACTTTGTATGCTGACAGTATCTATTAAAAGCATCTTATACAAAGACTTTTTTTAGGCTTTTTTTTTACAATCATACCAAATGGAAAAATATATTTTTATACATACCATATCTTGAGAACCAATCAACTGATGTCCACCAAATTCATCACACAAGTAACGCCACGGCAGGCTATGAAAACTTGCATAATTTAAACAGCTCAGATACGTACTTTCAAAATGACGAANCACAAGTAACGCCACGGCAGGCTATGAAAACTTGCATAATTTAAACAGCTCAGATACGTACTTTCAAAATGACGAACCTGTAAATATTTCAGATTAATAAACTTAAACCCTATCTGTCAAGACTTACATTCAAAATTGATGCTCCGAATCCGACCTCCATAATGCTGTTAATTGTTCATGTTTATTTACCCAAACGAAAACGACGGTTCCTGAGGACGCGAGAAGGCGTGATGTTTTTCTTATCTAAAGTTAATTGCCAAGTTTCTTCCCGACCGCCATCTTGGAAACAACTGGCTGTTAAAATGTGACTGTGTTGGTGCAATAAGATCATGGTGATCTCACTTATAGCACAAAGGGGTTGAGAGTTCAAGATCGTCTCTACCTGAACAAGTATGGTATTCGGCTCTTCATAAATCAGAATTTGACTTCCAANGGTTGAGAGTTCAAGATCGTCTCTACCTGAACAAGTATGGTATTCGGCTCTTCATAAATCAGAATTTGACTTCCATCAGCATGAGTCAGGTTATTCTTCACTAATTTGATGCCAGTCTCCCATAGCCCACCAAAGTGAGGTGCTGCTGGAGGATTCATGTGCCACAGGATGCCTTCGGCAACTAATTTAGCTGACATTTGTTGACAGTAGACAGGAGAATTCGCAAAACTGCACAGTCTTCAAGCGCTGCCTTTGCTTCAAGAAAATTTTCTCCTCGATCTGAATAAACATGAGCACAGACACCTCGACAACCAACCATCCTCTCAACGCTGCCAGAAAGTGTTCTATAGAAAGTCCTGTCACTAGTTACAAGTGTAGTGCCTTGGTGCTCATGCACACAAACAGACAGAGGTATGAATTGTAGGATTTAGCACCTCTCAGTATTCCTATGATAACCAAGAATGGGCCCACTTAATCCACACTGACATGAAGATAAAGGCCCTCGTCTGCTGAACTCTGTAACTAGGGTATTTCACCCATGGGTGGAGCACATGATTTAGGTGCATTTTGGAAACGCTGATTACACTGCCTTAGTCTGTGATGAATGGTACTACGAGCACCCAGTATCCAGAACTTCTGCATAAGTACTAAATGAACAAAAAGATATGCATGGAGATGTCTTTTATGCACATAGTCAATCAGTAATAAGGTGAAATGGTGCTTGGGTGGAAGTAACAGTGGATGTTTTAGATTGTTACTCAGGCCTAAATGTTGCAGGCGCCCTCCAACACGCAAAATTCCACTATAATCAACAAATAGATTTAATCCATATAACTGATCTGTAAGGGTTTTCCCAGATTCCAGACTCTTCATTTCTCTTCTGAAGCTGGTGACCTGAACAATTTTAATTAGAGAGAGGAGGACATGCTGCAATTCCACTCTGGCAATTGATCGGCAATTGTGCACAAACCGACAATACATTACAGTCCTCTGTAACTGTGTTAGTAGGAATTCTTGACAAAATGAAACTCATCCACTTCCTTTAGTGTCACTGAAAATACTTGCTGCTGTGTCTCACACTCCACGGCTTCCATGTTTAAGCCAGGGTCGCCATCATAACTGTTCCTTTCCAATGCTGAATGCTAGGCAGCCAAGGTGACCCTTATCACCACAAGTGGTGACCAATGAGTTCATATGGCATCAATCCACAGGATTCACAGTCAGCAGGATTTTCTTCCGATCGCATGTGGCCCCAGCAAGCTGTGGGCACAAAGGACTGGGTTTCGGAGACTCAATTCTGGACAAAGATTTTCCATTCCTTGCACTCTGAATGAGTCCATGCTAAAACCACAGTAGAATCAGACCAAGCAAACATTTTGAGAAGGGGGGCGTAAAGGTAGAGTGAGTGCTATCAGAGGTCCTACCTTAGATTTTGCACAGACCAGATACACTACCAACTGATCCTAACATCTGCCGGCAGATAAACAACAGACGCATTCTTTCCGATGCATCCGCACACCAATGTAGTTTAACCTTCTTGCTCCTGAGCGGATTACACAGTGTGGAACTGTCACCTTGGAAAGTACACCTAATCT
This sequence comes from Clitarchus hookeri, assembly GCA_002778355.1. NCBI lineage: Eukaryota > Metazoa > Arthropoda > Insecta > Phasmatodea > Phasmatidae > Clitarchus > Clitarchus hookeri. Next base: position 19,931 of record NQII01012571.1, read on the forward strand.
GTTGAAATATGTTCCATTTTTTCACCAAGAGATTGGGAGGGGTGTCATCCCAACCCAGCTACAATGACCAGAGCTACTGAATAAACTGCTTAACAAACAACACAACTGAGTTTATCAAACCTAATTCAATCTGAAATGGACAATCCTGACCTTTTTGTACAACTTGCACATCGAGCAGATTGGAAAAAATATGAAAATAAATCTACATTATAGTTTCATAACATTCCCAATACCTTGATCGTGTTGTTTTCTAGAATATCAAATGAACGAGAAAAACAGGACTGATCTGGTAAGAGAATCTGTCTCATTACAACATTATTACAGGCCCATTTGTGAAGTGTAAAGCCCCCTGATTCGAAAATACTGGTAAGTTCACGCTGCAGAGAGATAGCTTCTTCAACCGGGCTTGTTCCTGTGAATATGTCTTCCATGTAAACATCCTGCATGATTTTTTGAGCTGCCTTTCATCCAGTACTAACTGGCGAGTGACCCTTATGGCCCAGTACAGAGATGATGAAAGACCAAAGGTCACACTGTTCAATTGATATTCAAATAATGACTGATAAGCCTCCAGGCAATTTTTTGATAGTGGCGATCGTGAGGTTGCAAAAGTATTTGATAATACATTTGTCGCACATCTGCTGAGATTGCAACCAAATGAAAACAAAAACAAGCAAGACTGTCACTAGATCAGGCAGGAGCTTATGGCCAACAAGTAAGTGATCATTGAGGGACTTGCCGAGGCATCAAATACTAACCTCAGTTTGATGCTTGAACTATCAGGACGAGTTACACAGTGGTGTGGAACAAAATAACCATCAGTACCTGTGGGAAGAAACTCTCCAATCACTTCCACATGACCTTGATCGAGATAATCTTGCAAGAATGCATGATACTGAATATTCAAATGTGGATTCTGGATCAGCTTGCACTCTAGTTACTGGAGTCAACGAGAGGCCACTGACTGGAAATCTCCCAAATTTTGACATCCCCTTTTAAAAGGCAAGGTACACAATACCTTCCATCCTGTTCACATGAAACTGTTTCCTTGAACATTTTTTCAACCTGTGTATCTTCTTTGGTTCTAACTGTAAGATAACAGGCACTTCTTCAACTTCCCAGAATTTATTGATTAAATGATCCACAGGTTTTTCAAGTGAAGAAACAAAAAAGGTTTTACTTGAGGTTTCACAGTTTCCTATCTGGTTAATATTACCCATCAACAACCAACCAAATATAGCATTGATGGCAACTGGCTCTCCAAATGAACCACGAATGCTCCCATCTCAAAATAATTTCAGGAAATTCATCTGCACCAAGATCATGTCGACCTGTTAAGGTTTGTCGTAACTGGGATCTGCCAGTACCAGGTTTGATAAGTGTTTGTGGAGCAAATGTTACAATCTGTGACAACATAATTTCTTCCACATTAATTATCTCATCTGGGAGCACCTGGGAAACCACCTTACAACTAGTTACTCCCTTGGCAACTGGAAGAGGGGTGTGACCTAGAGCGGTCAATGCTGAACTATGCTGAGAATATGGTGGTTGCAACTCTCAAAGACATCCTTGGGTAATGAACTATGCCTGTGAGTCGGGATCGATTAGGGCTCTAACTGAATGTGACTGGCCTGAATTGTCCTAAACCTTCACCATTGCAGTGGAAAATAGCGTTGTGGATGACTATTTGTTCTCCTGTGCAATAAATGGACCTTTCTGCATTATCATTACCATTTAATGAGAAACTTTCACTCTCCACAGGTTCATTGAGGCCGGTGAAGCAAGATGCAAGAGCTTTTTTTGTATGTGTGACATGTAAAGTCAGAAGATGTACAGCTAACTCTTTAACATGAATGAACCCCTGTTCACTGGACAACTGCAGGAAGGGTTCACATTTAGTGATGGATTGCTTCCCATTGCAATGCACAGTCATGGACTTCCAGTTTAAATGTACTCAAAACCAATTTATAATTCTTAGCTACTCTAGNTCCCATTGCAATGCACAGTCATGGACTTCCAGTTTAAATGTACTCAAAACCAATTTATAATTCTTAGCTACTCTAGTTGGCCTCATTTTATCCGAGCCAAAGGTGCCATCTCCAACTTGCTTCGCATTAGCTCTACCTGATTCAGATAGGCCTACTTGTGAATGCTTCTCCAAAAAGGGCATGAACTTCAAATACATTGACATCTCATCATGTGACAGAGAGAGTTCCCACTGTTTTTTTTTTATTTGACAGTCCAATTTTTCCGAACCAACANTGACATCTCATCATGTGACAGAGAGAGTTCCCACTGTTTTTTTTTTATTTGACAGTCCAATTTTTCCGAACCAACAAACGCAACAATATCACATCCAACTAATCTGTAGGACGGTTGATAATGATAACCTTTAAAGCTCCTATGTTTTCAATAACTGGATTGGACGCAATCTAAACTGACTGAAGGAGCATTTAAAATAGACTCTACTTGATGAGAATAATTTAATCTTTGCCGATTATATCACTAAACCAGCAAATTTCTTGCTACTTCATAATTGGCATTCGTCACAGGCAACGTACGTACCAAAGCGCGGGCCTCACCCTGCAATGACAACTCCAGATACAGGAAATTTTCAACTTTGTGCAAACTTCTGTTGTTATGAACAAGCATCGGTAATAAATCGTAAAAGGCTTGCCACTTGCCACTGCATCACATCACCATTAAATTTTGGTACTTCTGTAGTAGGCATCTTCAGTGCAGAATGCTTGTCGGCATCCTTGATGTTCAGTTTACCAACAGCTGGAGTATCAAGATTGATATTAAGCATGTCTTTGATAGGATCAATTTCAAAATATATTGCATTGAATTTGTCCCATTGTAAAGTATAATCACGGGGTGTTTCTGTTTCACAGCTGCATATCTCAAGGCTTGAGATATTCTCGTTGAATTTGTCTTTAATTTTTGTGAGCTGTTTGCACATTGAGCATAAAAAGGCACATTTTTCTATGTCATCGTGTTTAGCCAAAGCCTATTTCCCGCCTCCCAAAATGAGCTTTAAATGTTGTAGGTGCCATTTCACTTTTGTTACCAAAACACATTCACTGGACATTGTAGAATTGAAAAGAAGCCCAAACAATGCTGTTTCTTGCGGTTGTTAGAGATGATGACTTGTTTATTACTTAGGTGAGAATAACTGATGGAATTTTATGATTTCACAAAGGAAATANAGAGATGATGACTTGTTTATTACTTAGGTGAGAATAACTGATGGAATTTTATGATTTCACAAAGGAAATAATGGCATAGGAGCACACTTGATCAAGTTCACTTATCCTCACTTAATGAAATTCCTTATTCTTTTGGCGACGTCATGCATCTTAGTATTTCTTCATACAGTCTCCAAAGGACACAAAATTACTTGCTCAGATAATCTAACATACCATTTAAAGCAAATAACAATATCGTGGCCCGTTGCGTGTGTACATGTGAACTGTGTTTTTCATCTAC
>NQII01012573.1:5856-17386 GCA_002778355.1 Clitarchus hookeri
CCCAATCCCTTATATAACGGAATATTTGGTTGTAAATTACTACTACAAGCAGTGTATTTTCTTTTCACTACACATTGTCTAATTGTACGCTACCAAAATTTTGCAAATATTTTCGTGCCCAAAATGTATTCATACGTAAGTCTTCAACTGCCGTACAAAGAAAAGCAAGCTTAGTTGTTTACAGAGTTTGGTGAAATGGCAAAATGATGAAATCCCTAACCTCGAATTGATTTTAGTTTTTTACGTACTTAAATATAACAGTGTATTAAGGTCCCGCACTTGCTGCTGGTAAAGTTCTCGCTCTTTCAGAATAATTACGTTGTCACCGTATTCACAAATCGAAATGGCAAAAAATTCACTGTCATTTTATATTTTGTAATGGTATAACTTGAAGCACCGACTCCTTTGCTGCGAATTTGGTAAAACATTTCCTCAGTATGTGGTTGTACTGTACGAACACCTAACCACTTTAGTAGCACTGACAAAATGTGTTTTTTTGTTTCCTTTGGGAAAATATTTAACAAAGTCTTACTTCCGAGCTTTGGTCGCTTACTTGGTAGTATCACAACAGTGGATAACAATAGTGTTTCATTGCCTATTTTAAAATACGACACAGTTTCTATTGCACCAAAGAAAAAATCTCACAGAACAAAGTTCTTGCATTCCTGGCAGCTATAATAGTAATAATAGCAGGACTGAGACCTGTAGAAACTATTTTTTCTCTCGCTCTTTCTAACTCCCGTGGACAAACACACATGTATTTTTCAAGCAACATGATCTTCAACAATGTCGAAACAGCTACGTAAGCCGTGCTTCCTCGTCCAAGATGGAGAAACAGAACAGGGTTTACATACACAGACTTACCCACGTTGTAATTTATTCATAAAATATTATATATGGTTTCATTATTGAATTATTTTTAATGTGACTGATAGGTGAGACTAATGGAAAATATTTATGTAAATTATTGTTACGAAATGAAGCACATTATGGTGAAAATTGTGAATAGCAAATTGTTCCCCGGCCCCTTGCTTCTTGCAATTTTTATCTTATAAAAGTAAAATAAACTACATTTTCAATATTATAAAATTGAAGAATCCATTTTGGTTTAAAAAAAAAGTTGGCGCACCTGTGAATTTCGTGGTATTATATAGCCTTTGTATATTTATTATTTTGGTTGGCATGTCTGGAATTATTTTCTTTCAATTTCCACTGTGTGGTCATCTGGTCCCATACGTGTTATTACTACATCCTCAGCACATTTTTGTACGAACTTCTCGTTTGAACTTTCCTTTCCACTGGTTAACCACTTTAAATTTGGCGTGAGGGCAACTTAATATTATGGATGACACACAATTTTGTAGATCACGCTAATTTTCGATGCCGTTCGCACAAGTTGGTTATCGTCGAGAATTCTGTTTAAATTGAATTGTTCCGGTTTTGCTTTCGCCATGTGAGGTTTTTAAGCTCAATTATAAAATAATTTTTTTGGAATACAAAAATAATTAATTTTCTTCTTATTTGCTATAACAAGCAAAGTGATGGGAAAATAAATTATATAAATAATAATTTCTTGGAAGTGTTACGAACGCATAAGAAAACAAAAATTAAAGGTGTTATGTCACAAATAGTCAACATTCAGGTCGCAAATTGTTGCAAGGCGCATTGCGGTTTACAGTATGTGGGTTAGAATTCCGGGAAAAGCATTGGTGCGCAATATTACCTGTGGTTTGTTAGCCTATCTGCCATTCTCTTACGCGTTTCTGGAACATAAAAGAGGGATTATTAACGCGTGAATACGTGAGCAGTCCGTAGCATTCAATGCCCTTGCATGCGTTTCACGATTGTTTCAGTATCACAATTGCTGACCATTGAATTTCATTTTCTAATTTTGTTATTCGGCAACTACGTGTTTTTTTTTATAATTGCTTAAGCTTATCATTGTAACGCGCGCTCTCTCTCTCTCTCTCTCTCTCTCTCTCTCTCTATATATATATATATATGTATATGTATATATACACATATATATAATACACCTACAATGATAAAGCATATATATAATTTGCTCTCTAGTTCTAAGTATGTGTGTCAGCTGTTCAGCGAGACATTTTTACGCAAGTATATTGCCCTGGACAACGCCAAATACTAACTGCAGCAAATTATGAAATATTTACGACATGTGTGTAAATATGTAGCAAACAAAATTAACAGCAGGTCCTAGTTTTGAGTAACTTAATTCCTAAAGTATTTTCCTCCGTTGAGGTGTTTTGTAGCAAACATCCGAAAGGGTTTCCCATTATGTTGTGGAGGTAGGAATGTGTGAGAACGGGAAACTGGCATCTTCCGGTAAGGACTACGCCCTTCCTGTTTTTTTTTTCCAGCCCGTAGCTTTCTGAACTGTCTACCTGCACTGTTTTTTTTTATTATGTCACAATATTCAAACTCAAAAATTTGACATGTGCGTTAAAAAGCATTTATTTCGCAGTAAANTTTTTTTATTATGTCACAATATTCAAACTCAAAAATTTGACATGTGCGTTAAAAAGCATTTATTTCGCAGTAAATTGGTTCCAACAGCGCTGTCCTTTGTTCGGTGGTTCTTGCTGATGTAGATGCAAAGTAACTGTAAAAGAATAGCGTATTTGCGGTTCCCTTGTTTAATGCGCCCACGTAACTTATATATAGCTATTTTGCGTTTTGCTTTCCGGAGGCAGGGAGAGCTAAGGACGACACTAGCATCTGCATCAAATAACGCAACGCCTTTAAGTGCAAGGCACTGAAATGGCGTCCAGCACGCTGTCATGAGATTGTAAAANCTGCATCAAATAACGCAACGCCTTTAAGTGCAAGGCACTGAAATGGCGTCCAGCACGCTGTCATGAGATTGTAAAAATCGTTCCATATAATGTTATCGGGGAGGAATATGCGTACAAATGTTCACTGCGATCGCCTATAAAATTTTAGCACCTACGCAAATAGTACGTTTTGAGAAAACTCAGACTGAAAATACAGTTTTTAATATGCTCAAATACTTCAAAATGTTTCCGGAATTTAAAATGTCCTGCAAGCGTTATTCCCGAATGGTCTGAAGTGTATTGTTTTCCTACGAACACCGGTTGAGGACTTTCACTAGTGTCATACATAAACGAGGGTTTCAATCTCTTTGTAACGCAGTTCCAGCATAAAATAGGTGACCGCCTTAGTACAATTTATTAATTAAATTTCTGTTTAGCCAAAATAGTTTTCAACAGGGCACACACACGTTGTCAGTCTCTTGGATGGCCGTTCAACAGGGCATACTTGCTTTGCATTTACAATACAAAATATAACGCACGATTAGATCTGCATACAACTACTTATGAAGAATCTCATTTTATTCAAAAGCGTAAATTTTTTTCTCCGCNGTTTGTTAGCCTATCTGCCATTCTCTTACGCGTTTCTGGAACATAAAAGAGGGATTATTAACGCGTGAATACGTGGGCAGTCCGTAGCATTCAATGCCCTTGCATGCGTTTCACGATTGTTTCAGTATCACAATTGCTGACCATTGAATCTCATTTTCTAATTTTGTTATTCGGCAACTACGTGTTTTTTTTTTTATAATTGCTTAAGCTTATCATTGTAACGCGCGCTCGCTCTCTCTCTCTCTCTCTCTCTATATATATATATGTATATGTATATATACACATATATATAATACACCTACAATGATAAAGCATATATATAATTTTCTCTCTAGTTCTAAGTATGTGTGTCAGCTGTTCAGCGAGACATTTTTACGCAAGTATATTGCCCTGGACAACGCCAAATACTAACTGCAGCAAATTATGAAATATTTACGACATGTGTGTAAATATGTAGCAAACAAAATTAACAGCAGGTCCTAATTTTGAGTAACTTAATTCCTAAAGTATTTTCCTCCGTTGAGGTGTTTTGTAGCAAACATCCGAAAGGGTTTCCCATTATGTTGTGGAGGTAGGAATGTGTGAGAACGGGAAACTGGCATCTTCCGGTAAGGACTACGCCCTTCCTGTTTTTTTTTTCCAGCCCGTAGCTTTCTGAACTGTCTACCTGCACTGTTTTTTTTTATTATGTCACAATATTCAAACTCAAAAATTTGACATGTGCGTTAAAAAGCATTTATTTCGCAGTAAATAGGTTCCAACAGCGTTGTCCTTTGTTCGGTGGTTCTTGCTGATATAGATGCAAAGTAACTGTAAAAGAATAGCGTATTTGCGGTTCCATTGTTTAATGCGCCCACGTAACTTATATAGAGCTATTTTGCGTTTTGCTTTCCGGAGGCAGGGAGAGCTAAGGACGACACTAGCACCTGCATCAAATAACGCAACGCCTTTAAGTGCAAGGCACTGAAATGGCGTCCAGCACGCTGTCATGAGATTGTAAAAATCGTTCCATATAATGTTATCGGGGAGGAATATGCGTACAAATGTTCACTGCGATCGCCTATAAAATTTTAGCACCTACGCAAATAGTACGTTTTGAGAAAACTCAGACTGAAAATACAGTTTTTAATATGCTCAAATACTTCAAAATGTTTCCGGAATTTAAAATGTCCTGCAAGCGTTATTCCCGAATGGTCTGAAGTGTATTGTTTTCCTACGAACACCGGTTGAGGACTTTCACTAGTGTCATACATAAACGAGGGTTTCAATCTCTTTGTAACGCAGTTCCAGCATAAAATAGGTGACCGCCTTAGTACAATTTATTAATTAAATTTCTGTTTAGCCAAAATAGTTTTCAACAGGGCACACACACGTTGTCAGTCTCTTGGATGGCCGTTCAACAGGGCATACTTGCTTTGCATTTACAATACAAAATATAACGCACGATTAGATCTGCATACAACTACTTATGAAGAATCTCATTTTATTCAAAAGCGTAAATTTTTTTCTCCGCCATTATGATTTTTTTTAATTTTTTTTTCCCCCGCAGATTTTTTGGTGTTTGATTTGTTAAGCGCTGGAGCGTGCAATAACCGAAAAATTCCATGAATTCTCACCAGTTTTTTTTCTGTGCAGGGTTTGAGTCTTCTAGACGACCAGGACGATCAAGACGAGTTCCTGAGGCTGACAGAAGACTTCGTCATGTGAGTAAAAAGTTATGATCACGACCACAAGAACAGGCAAGCACCATCAGTGAGGCGGTCGGTTAGAGACCGACTCTCTGTCGCAGTTGGAAGGGGCTGGTATACTGTCTTCGTAAAGCCTCGTTCCCACGCATGCAATCTCGGGCACAACTTTGGGGACATTTGGGGGACACTGTNTATACTGTCTTCGTAAAGCCTCGTTCCCACGCATGCAATCTCGGGCACAACTTTGGGGACATTTGGGGGACACTGTTGGGGACACTCTTGGATACAGTGTGGCAAGAATGTTCCCCGTTTCCATGCTTCAGTTTCATTATTGTTGTACAATCAATTTGTCGCTGCTGCTGCTTGTAGCCAAACGGGTAACCGAGGATGCATCCAGCTCCGTGATGACTGTCCTGCGGCTTCACAGTGGTCGTGAGAACTTTGTGAGAATAAACCTTAAATATTTTCTTCTTTTTTTTTTAATTTGGTTGGGTTACTGATACAAACCAGTACAAACTGTGTTGGACGTGCTGCACTGTTAGCAGGAGAAATTATTGTTTGCTACATTTCTATTTTTAGCAACTCTAGATAGCCACAGTAGTATAATGTACCTTCGTAGGATATCAGAATCAGCTATTTACAAATTTAGGCCAGTTATATGCGAATACATAGTGTTGCGAGACGGAGAAAAGGTAAGTTAAACAAACTTGTGTATTGTTTTGTATGTCTTTAATTTAATGGTAATGTGGCGTAAACTTATAACAATCAAACAATATATGTCTGAAGTTTTAATTACTAGAACATTTGATTATTATAATTTTGTTCACTGTGGTTTACGGATGAATTGTTTTAGTGATAAGTATAACGTAAATAACTTACATTCAAAGAGAAGACGTAGACTCCTTATGAACACGATGAAATAGTTGTTTATTGATAAATGTCGTTACTGGTACTTGCTGGTTGAGGATAGCTGGAGGTATGAGCGTATGCAGGTGGATTTGTATAGTTTACTCCGACTTGGATTTGTGAGGAGGCATTAATATTACTCTGGAACTGCGGTAGCATTTGTATGTTGTTTTAGGAATATTGTAAAGTACCACATCCAGATTGTAACAGTGTGTTAGAGATGCTATGGCGCACCACAATCTTCAATTTCCGATATTTGATTGTTTGTATTGGTTCAGCTACGTATTCGTTAAATAAAAGCCTTCGTCCATTTTCTTGTGTTCACTGCTTTGGAAAAAGTAGTATACCTCANCAGCTACGTATTCGTTAAATAAAAGCCTTCGTCCATTTTCTTGTGTTCACTGCTTTGGAAAAAGTAGTATACCTCATTAAACGTTTTTTTCCAATGCAGAAACCTGCTTTGCAGAAACACTTTGCAGTAGTTGGTTCTATAAGTCGGGTAAGGTATTGTCTTGTGTTGTCTGTGGGTGCTGATTTTCTTAACACGCGCGAATGTTATCACGGCCTTCTTGCATGCCCTCTTCGAATGTTGGTGTAATCTGGAAACGATTCACAAATTATTTGTTTAGACCTCGATTAAGCCTATGTTATATTTATATGTTACGTCTCCATGCTTTATCGTTTCTTATTGTTGCAAGTTACGGATACTGAGGAAGAATGGANCAGCTACGTATTCGTTAAATAAAAGCCTTCGTCCATTTTCTTGTGTTCACTGCTTTGGAAAAAGTAGTATACCTCGTTAAACGTTTTTTTCCAATGCAGAAACCTGCTTTGCTTTCCGCTTAACTGAACAACACTTTGCAGTAGTTGGTTCTATAAGTCGGGTAAGGTATTGTCTTGTGTTGTCTGTGGGTGCTGATTTTCTTAACACGCGCGAATGTTATCACGGCCTTCTTGCATGCCCTCTTCGAATGTTGGTGTAATCTGGAAACGATTCACAAATTATTTGTTTAGACCTCGATTAAGCCTATGTTAGATTATATTTATATGTTACGTCTCCATGCTTTATCGTTTCTTATTGTTGCAAGTTACGGATACTGAGGAAGAATGGATAAATTTTGCGAATGGGTTTCAATCAAAGTCGAACTTCCGTAACTGTACTGGCGCTCTTGACGGGAAATATGTAATTCAGACCCCAATAAAAAGCGGAAGTTTGTACTATAGCTATAAGGGAACGTTTAGCAGAGGTTTGATAGGGCTGTGTGATACTAATTACAAATTATTGTTTATTGATACTGGAATTCAAGGACAACTGAGAGGTGGAGATATTTTATTTATAATTACAGACTTGTTCTCAGCATTGGAAATATACCGTCTTAATCTTTCCAGTAATCAGTCATTACCTGGGAAGAACGTCGACGTGCAATTTGTAAAAGCAGCAGATGGTGCTTTTATTATATCTAGCCATATTATGAAAACTTACCCAGGAAGATTTTCAAACGGATCAATAGAAAGGAATTTCATCTACAGACAATCACGTGCTCGAAGGATTGTAGAATATGTTTTTGGCACAATGAATGTGTTTTCAAGTGTTGAGATGACTATATTGCTTCAACCAGAGATAGCTAAGTGGGTCACTTTAAGTTGTGCTCACCTACATAACGCTTTAAGAAAAGGTAGATTGTCATGTCTGTGCTCTCCTCCGGATGATGAAGGAAATATCGTTAATGGCACTTGGAGAAATTATGGCGCAGAATTTCCCTGACTGCGGTGGTGTCCATACAAATAAACAATGACACTTTCATAAGAGAGTAATACGCACACTACTTATTTCACACACAGGCACTAGCAGTAGTGGCCGTTAGTGTCAAATAATAGGTGTTCACAAATTATCTTTTAAATTTTTATAAGCAAGAGATTATGGAAATGTTACAGTTGCAACAAAACGAGCAACACAGTATTGCCTTGCTTCAAAAACCTCCATCCACTTCTGAAGAATGGTGGCTGCGTACAAAGAAAGGCTCAAATACGCGCGCACCTTGGTTCCTTAGCTTGCTCGGTTATCGAACAGGACTCGGAATTTAAAAGCAAGACATAATTTCGTAAACGACGTGGTCGATTGGAATTTCATGGGTACCGAAACCACACTACACTAATCACAAGGCGAGTAGGCCGCCATTGTACTGAGTTAACGGGGAGCCCGTGTGAACCTGAAAGACAGCTACTCGTTACAGCTTCTTATCATACCTTACCAACTCGAGATGCTAATTGGCACCCAGTCAGCGAAAATTGCTCTAGTATTTTGGAAACCACTTCACTGGAATTATTGTATCATTGGTGATGCTAAAATAACAAGGTTACACAGATTTAGTAGTGATTAATATTGTTTTGAAGTCTGATAGCCGGTGTATTATTCGCACTAGCTGCAGATTTCATGAGTTTTTAGTCCGTAACATTTCTACAAAGGAAAGCATGGAATCATGTTTTGGACGTTCGTTGGTAGTGGCTATGACACGTCTCTATTCCTGATATGGTTCATCACCAAATTTAATATTTCGGGAATTTTCATTACATTTTTATGCAGACGACGAAACCACGTGTCTACTTCGCCTTTATTCCTGGATTAATGTTAAAACGCCGAAAATTATTGAACAACTCCTAACCAGTGGGGTGAGGTTAAATGGACAAAAAATGGACGTTGACAGTGTTTGGCCAAAAAGCAGAGTATGAGCACCTTTTCTTTAAAAAATAAATATAAACCTCGTGCTTATCTGAGTAGGAATATACATAATGGGACGAAATTCAGCCGACAAACTTCCTGAGGTGTGTGTTTATATATATATATATNTTAACCATTAACGTCAAAGACATTGAGAAAATGGAACGACAGATACTCAGGAAAATATTCGGACCCAAGTTCCAAATGGTATCTGGATGCAAAAAAGCTCGGAAGAACTGTATTCACTGTCCGAACGATTCACTTCAGTTGCACGGAAAAGACGCATGAAATTCTACGGACATATAGCACGAATGGACGACTCACGACTGACCAAGAAAATCTTTCTCATCATCAACGGACCCCGACAAACCAAAGTACGCTGGCTTGGAGAAACCCAAAAGGATCTTGCAGAAGTCAATATATACCCACTGACATCTACACGGACTACATATAGACAGAAAATCGCCTCACATAAGTTCGCACCCAAAATCCCGACAGCAAGAAATCTGAAACTCAGAAATGCATGTACACAAGAGAGACGTCAGACCCAGAGTGAAAGGATGAGGAGGTTTTAGGAAGATAAGAAGAACAAAAAGAAGAAGACCAATGCTAATTAATGGTTCTACGTGCTCCTTAGAGGGTCAAACGCGTGTGTGTATATATATGTGTGTGTGTGTGTATGTATGTATGTATGTATTAAATGCCCAAACAACGGGGGGTGATTCCGTAATAAAAATTAGGTTGAAAATATATAGGTCACAGTATATCTAAATGGAATATTAAAGGATATACGAGTCTATGAAAATTGGGTTTTGAAAACGTATTTTTGCCGAATGCCTTAAGCCTACAAAAACCGCAGCAAAATGGTGACTTACGCTTTCCATTTTGCAGAGACACATGCGAAATGCTGGCCGTCCCCGGTCTGTGCGCACTGTTTGGCTTGAGGAAGTGGTACATTAACACATCAACGACATGCCCTTCACTAGTACACGCTCCATAGCGCGCCAAATGGGCGTGTCCTATTCAACCCTGAGGGACATACCGCTTGCAGAAAGTACAAGACATTCAGCGAAAATACATTTTCAAACCCCAATTTTCACATGCTCATATCTCCTTTAGTATTCTGTTTAGGTATATTGTGTCCTATATATTTTCGACTTCAGTTTGGGCGATTAGTTTATGAACAAGTATAACACTTTCTACCTCAACTGAATATGACTGGAAATATAAGCCCTTGAAAATATATNGATTAGTTTATGAACAAGTATAACACTTTCTACCTCAACTGAATATGACTGGAAATATAAGCCCTTGAAAATATAATTTTTGAATAGAATTTTTTTGAACTATCGAAAATGAAGTAAAATGACGTTACGATTCTTTAAACATTGTTTTATTTTATCGGGATCTTCAACCTAATAGCAAACGCTCATTAAAACCCCCCACTGTAATGAAAATATCAGGGGTGGCCACTCTAGTATTGCATACAACGTTTTTTTTTTTTACCGTGGGGAGTTATAGACTTTTGATGCTAGTTTATTGAGCAGTAAAACGTAACCAACAAAAATTATAATTTTGTTGCAGCAGCCCAGGATCCACCGTTTTCGTATAAAACGCACACAAACATTTCTCTGGGCGTATAGGGAGTATGAATATTTCATGCAAGGAATCAAATACTGGCTGTCGCTAGAAACAAACAGGCTGCCTCAGTACTGTAAGCTTATTAATGCAGGTACATATTGTTAAAAGTAAGTGTTAAAAATGTCCTCTGCCATCTCTGCGCAGTGGACACGGTAGTTTACCATAGTCACATGTAGGTAGTATTACCTAAGTGGTAGTATTACCACTGTGCGTTGCACACAAAAACGATGGGTCCTGGGCCGTTGCAACAAAAGGACAATTTTGTCCATTTGGTTATACTGCTCAATAAACCAGCATCAAATTTTCATAATCCCTGACGGTAAAGACGTTTGAAGTAAGAGAGTGGCCACCCCTATTATTTTCATTAAGGATGGAGGTATTAATGAGAGTTTGCCCTTAAATTGAAAATTCCTATAATACAAAACAATGTTTAAAGAATTTTAATTTAATTTCACTTCGTTTTCAATATTTCGCAAAAATTCAGTAAAAAAATTTGATTTTCAATGTTTTATATGTCACTTAATATTCAATTTAGGTAGTAGATGTTCTATACTTTCCCCCACTCGATTTTGCATAAGAAATCACCTCACGAAGTTTGTCGGTCGAATTCCGCCCCAACCTTTACGTTAAGTTTTGAGTTAATTTAGTATAAAAACGAAATGTATATACCGAAGCTCGCGGGATCTTTATTTCATGCAGAACAGAGAACTCGCACCAAGATTTGTTCCAAAGATTTTCCACTTATTTTGGTATTTTCGCGCAACAATTTAAGAGTGTCTCGTGATAAAACCAGGAAATCACAGCCGTGGACTTCACTTTACACTTTGGTCACTTCAACTAACATGTTGGTGTTTCTACCAGTTACACTTTACTGTTGGTTGGGAGTTTATCATACACTATAGAACCAAAAAAACTTGTATAGGCTTGCGTATGCAAATAACAGAGGTATGGAACCAATCAGAGTAACGCGATGCGGTCGGCAGCGCCTATATACGACAACAAGCATCTGGCGAAGTTGCTAGATCGGTTACTGCTGCTACAATGGCAGGTTATCAAGATTTAAGTGAGTTTGAACGTAGTGTTATAGTCGGCGCACGAGAGATGGGACATAGCTTCTCCGAGGTAGCGATAAAATGTGGATTTTCGCGTACGACCATTTCACGAGTGTACCG
>NQII01012574.1:0-10570 GCA_002778355.1 Clitarchus hookeri
TGAGAAACAGCCGAAATTCACCATTATCGCTGATCTGCTCCCGGATGTTGGCTTAGCGACCGGCTCGGGTCTGACTTCGAAGCTGTATAGGAGCCACCGACTCGAGTTTGTTTACTGAGACGATGTTAATGAGCTCGTATCACGTAAATGGCTGCTAATTGTGTCTCAGCAGCCTGGCAACAAATCCCACACAACGAGATTGTGAATATTTTATAAGAACTGCGTGAAGGTGGACACATGTACAAAAAAATGTCACGTGCGCAAATTGCTGCCGAGCTCCACAGGCCTGCGCGTCGTAATTACGCCCAGCACGGAAAGAGTTGGCCAGGCAATGGGGATCGGGGAAGGAGTCGGCCATGGTCTTGGTTAAGAAACCGCCTCGGTATTTGCCTGGAGCAATTGCGGAATATCATGAGAAACGGAAATCAGATTGGCTGGACCTGTGTCCTTCCGAGTGCAAGTTGTTTGGCACATTTAGCCACATCTCCTACTGGAAAATACGGCACAAGGTCTATCGCTCTGGCACAGATGCGCTCTGCGTTTCCCGGCTGTGCTTTAGGGATTATAAAGTTTACTTATGGATTATGACAGACATTTTCTGTACGTGCTTTATACACATGCCTTCAGGCTTCTTGAAAACCTAATTGTATTTCTTATATGCATCAAAACTCGAGATGAAATGTTCTGCTAAGCTTCAAACAAAACATAAGACCTTATTTACGACCAGAGTAGTTCGCATATTACTCGATCTCTTGATTTGGCAGTTTTCCTTCAAAAAGGATAAAGATATAATGAAAATAATGTAGTTATTTTGTGATTTTAAAGGGTTCACTTTTACCATAATTCTTTTTTTCTGGTCAAGGAATTAATTTACACGCCTGAAACACAGTGTGTCTTATATCCTTGTGTTGTNACCATAATTCTTTTTTTCTGGTCAAGGAATTAATTTACACGCCTGAAACACAGTGTGTCTTATATCCTTGTGTTGTGGTATCCTTGCCATCTTGTGTTTTTCTATATATCTTTATAACCTACAGTTAATATTTATTTTTAAAATTGAAACCTTACTATTACATATAACTACTTTTTTCTATTTGTATTTGCTCATGTGAGACAGAAAAAGAATTAACAATGAATTAATCTTTACTACGGTCACAAGACGCAACAAAATCAACACGGGCAAAATATCGAGGACTTAAAAATATGCTCAATACCCTGACAGCTCTTGTTTTCTTATGTCTGACCTGGAAAGTAAGTTACTGCAAAATAAAAATAAATCCTCTCTCCCTTGCGTGTTTAAAGCAGTTCACCCGTACTCAGGTATCATTTCAACCGAGTCAAAACATCCCTCCGGAGAAGGNTCCCTTGCGTGTTTAAAGCAGTTCACCCGTACTCAGGTATCATTTCAACCGAGTCAAAACATCCCTCCGGAGAAGGGAGGGCAACAAAAAACTTAGAGCAAACCTAGCTTGCGAAACTGCGGACAAAAAAAAATTGTGCTCCGCGACTAAGGGCGAAGAGAAACGTATAGGGCAAGAACATCTCGCTCTTGTAGCTGACGGCGAAGCTGCGAGGGCGTTCCTCCGACGCGACGTAAGGAAAACAAACACTGTGAGAATCTGGTCCGCAAACGCGCTGGAATAACATCCGAAAGCTCTTCTTATTTCGCAAACAAACCGCGTCCGTCTTTCACTTCGTTGCCCCTCCGCGTGGCCGGCACACACCACGACGAAATTCTCGTCAATTATCACAGCGCTGAAATGCTGAAAGGAGTTTCAAGTCTCGCTTCACTGACGCAAGAAATCTCGACTTCTGCAAACAAACATGAAGCCACGTAATTCACAGAAAATCAGTTCAGTAGGCATCATAGTTTCCGTATTTCGTCGTGTACATTTACTTCAAGCGTGATTTTATGATGATATATACAAACAACTGTGGCTCAGCAGTGAAATTTGAAACTTTTGAAATCAACCTCTGAAAAAAAATGACTCCTTAATAACTGCATATATGCTGTTATACACACTGGCATGCAGGGTGCCAGAGAAGTTGCCAGCGAAATACCTCAAATAGTTTATATCTTNCCCGAGGTTTAGGTGTGATGGTCGCGGATGTGGAAGACCTTATACGTGGTGCGATTGTTCATGTCCTATCTGACTTGCGATCAAACGATGAACAATAGAGATATTGTCAGCATGTGCGAGATGTGAACGTCCAGTGGATCTCCAAGTCTGACGGACAATATCACACAGCTGATCGTATAGATACGTCTAGTCAACTCCTAAATATATATGCTATGGCTATTCTGCTTTTGCTTTTAGTAAACTGACAGCTACCGCCAAGGATTAACAATGCGTAATCGAAAGTGTGTGCAATAAGTATTTACTGGCTAAGCGTGCGCGCATGGAGCGCAATGCTGCAATAGGAAGAGGCATTCCGGCCAATAATATCTCGTCTAGATGATTTACAACAAACTCTTCCCCCTGCGGCTGAAATGAAGACTGAACCAGACATCGAAANATAATATCTCGTCTAGATGATTTACAACAAACTCTTCCCCCTGCGGCTGAAATGAAGACTGAACCAGACATCGAAAACAGGACTGGGAGGAAGCACAAGTTACTTCCGGAAGTTACTGCAGCTGATGAAGATGATTTACCTTTGGCTGCATTGAAATGTAAAAAGGACAGGCCTCATTTTNTCCGGAAGTTACTGCAGCTGATGAAGATGATTTACCTTTGGCTGCATTGAAATGTAAAAAGGACAGGCCTCATTTTCGTACCTCGATCGTTCGAAATTACCTATCATCGTACACAACGAGATTTAATCATGGAACATATGGTGTTTATTGGCGCGATAAGAATTTTTTTTCCAGCCGTTTTTATTTTTATACAGATAATGACGAAGCAATGCGAGCGTCTCTAGGCCTCTATGAATTGCTGTTTAAATGTGAGCCTGGCGAGTACTCGTGCGAGTAGCTTCGGCTGTATAAGCGCTTACTTACCCTTACGAGTTCACATTTGGCCGACAATAATTCTTCTAGCAACGTTTCAGGATGAGAAACAGCCGAAATTCACCATTATCGCTGATCTGCTCCCGGATGTTGGCTTAGCGACCGGCTCGGGTCTGACCTCGAAGCTGTATAGGAGCCACCGACTCGAGTTTGTTTACTGAGACGATGTTAATGAGCTCGTATCACGTAAATGGCTGCTAATTGTGTCTCAGCAGCCTGGCAACAAATCCCACACAACGAGATTGTGAATATTTTATAAGAACTGCGTGAAGGTGGACACATGTACAAAAAAATGTCACGTGCGCAAATTGCTGCCGAGCTCCACAGGCCTGCGCGTCGTAATTACGCCCAGCACGGAAAGAGTTGGCCAGGCAATGGGGATCGGGGAAGGAGTCGGCCATGGTCTTGGTTAAGAAACCGCCTCGGTATTTGCCTGGAGCAATTGCGGAATATCATGAGAAACGGAAATCAGATTGGCTGGACCTGTGTCCTTCCGAGTGCAAGTTGTTTGGCACATTTAGCCACATCTCCTACTGGAAAATACGGCACAAGGTCTATCGCTCTGGCACAGATGCGCTCTGCGTTTCCCGGCTGTGCTTTAGGGATTATAAAGTTTACTTATGGATTAAGACAGACATTTTCTGTACGTGCTTTATACACATGCCTTCAGGCTTCTTGAAAACCTAATTGTATTTCTTATATGCATCAAAACTCGAGATGAAATGTTCTGCTAAGCTTCAAACAAAACATAAGACCTTATTTACCACCAGAGTAGTTCGCATATTACTCGATCTCTTGATTTGGCAGTTTTCCTTCAAAAAGGATAAAGATATAATGAAAATAATGTAGTTATTTTGTGATTTTAAAGGGTTCACTTTTACCATAATTCTTTTTTTCTGGTCAAGGAATTAATTTACACGCCTGAAACACAGTGTGTCTTATATCCTTGTGTTGTGGTATCCTTGCCATCTTGTGTTTGTCTATATATCTTTATAACCTACAGTTAATATTTATTTTTAAAATTGAAACCTTACTATTACATATAACTACTTTTTTCTATTTGTATTTGCTCATGTGAGACAGAAAAAGAATTAACAATGAATTAATCTTTACTACGGTCACAAGACGCAACAAAATCAACACGGGCAAAATATCGAGGACTTAAAAATATGCTCAATACCCTGACAGCTCTTGTTTTCTTATGTCTGACCTGGAAAGTAAGTTACTGCAAAATAAAAATAAATCCTCTCTCCCTTGCGTGTTTAAAGCAGTTCACCCGTACTCAGGTATCATTTCAACCGAGTCAAAACATCCCTCCGGAGAAGGGAGGGCAACAAAAAACTTAGAGCAAACCTAGCTTGCGAAACTGCGGACAAAAAAAAATTGTGCTCCGCGACTAAGGGCGAAGAGAAACGTATAGGGCAAGAACATCTCGCTCTTGTAGCTGACGGCGAAGCTGCGAGGGCGTTCCTCCGACGCGACGTAAGGAAAACAAACACTGTGAGAATCTGGTCCGCAAACGCGCTGGAATAACATCCGAAAGCTCTTCTTATTTCGCAAACAAACCGCGTCCGTCTTTCACTTCGTTGCCCCTCCGCGTGGCCGGCACACACCACGACGAAATTCTCGTCGATTATCACAGCGCTGAAATGCTGAAAGGAGTTTCAAGTCTCGCTTCACTGACGCAAGAAATCTCGACTTCTGCAAACAAACATGAAGCCACGTAATTCACAGAAAATCAGTTCAGTAGGCATCATAGTTTCCGTATTTCGTCGTGTACATTTACTTCAAGCGTGATTTTATGATGATATATACAAGCAACTGTGGCTCAGCAGTGAAATTTGAAACTTTTGAAATCAACCTCTGAAAAAAAATGACTCCTTAATAACTGCGTATATGCTGTTATACACACTGGCATGCAGGGTGCCAGAGAAGTTGCCAGCGAAATACCTCAAATAGTTTATATCTTGGCATTAAGTGTAACGTTTGCATCTATGGCAAATCAAGTTGGTGTTTTTTTTATACAAGGTATTTTTAAACTACATGTCGAAATTCAAACCACGGGTTATGTGGGCTAATATAAACAAGAAAGCCTAGTAACAAAATGTTCGAAAAACTTATCTAGTGTTATTTAATTTAAGTTAGCAAACCAGCGCCTGGAGTCCGTAACTTCGCGTACCTGCGTGCACAACAAGTTGCATATCACGAAGGCGAACGGTACTGTTGCGTCACGAGGCGACCGGCTGTACGTAGGCCTCCATTGAAACACGAGTAGATCCCACATCGTTACTGCTGCTGTTTGTGTGTTGCCGGAAATAAAAAGCAGTCACTTCGGGCAGCCAACTCGATCGTTAATTCCCCCTTGGTTCTTGTAGTTTGACAGACGTGTACTAACAAGCAAACCACCAGCGTCGCCCACGTACCTCGAGTTCTTGCGTCCGGTGTGCAAGATCTCTCCGCTTGACGCGCCAGTTCCGTTCGCCTTCGTGATATGCAACTTGTTGTGCACGCAGTTACGTGAAGTGGCGGATCCCCGGCGCTGTTTTGCTGACTTCAATTTCAATTTTAAAATACTAGATGGATTTTCCAAACATTTTGCTATTGGTAATTTGTATTATATTAGCCCATAGATACTGTGGTTTTAATTTCGACATGTTGTTAACAAACACCTTGCATATTTCAGAGTACCAATCGCAGAATATTTGATAACACATTTAGCTTCTTAAAAATTTAACGTTTTCACTTGACTGATGCATGAATCAAGTCATTATGCCAATAGCAGTGTAAATTTTACATATGGCGGAAGAATATAAATTGTGGAGGAGGAAAATATATCATCAGCAGGGTTCTTAAAAGTTCTCAGTTAACCTTGTGTGTATGTGTGTGTGTGTGTATATATATATATATATACACACATATATATATATATATATGTATATATATATAAACTGCCTAACCAGTTTCTAATTGTATGGCACTATCACTAACGTAAGGGACGCCTGACATTCAAGGCAGTGTTTTCAACGTAGGTGTAACAAAATTCGGAAAATTAATGTAAGCTCTAAATAAACTGCAGTGTCTGGAGTATCTGAAGAGTGCTATCCACGGAAGGGTGTTAAACGGTTCAGTGACAGTTAACATGCCTGGGCACGCCGTGATTCGTGAATGTTATCCTGGTCCGGCTCCACCGGCTTCCCAATCACCGCCAGAGCAAAACAGCGTGTGGGGCCGCCGCCTCTGAAGGCGGAATTAAATTACGAAGTTTGTGGGAGGCGGTGAAGCTGGTAATCGAAGTGGCGCCCAGGGCGGCGTGCGAAGTTGGCAACCGTGACCAGCCGATGCTGGTCAAAGACGTTGCGATAAGCTGAAGTGCGTTCATAAATTATATCCTCCGCGCCTTGTTCTTACCTGGAGTGTGGGGTGGCGATCCTAGGCCTTCGCATAATTAACTCCTTAAGGTACACATACATTTTCCGATTCAGGTGTTTGAAAAGGAGAAAGTTTTTGGTGTAAAAAGTACTTAGTATTTCTCAAAACACAAAATGTCCGCAGTTTTTTTACTACAATTATTTTACGAAACACTTTGCTATTAAACGTGATGCTCTTCTAAACGCTTAGCATAATGCTTCCAAATGAATTTCCTGACTTTAGCTCACTTGCTCGCTTTAAAACTGATTTCCTGCCGCTCTACAATACGCGCATCTGCATTTGCGCTATGCCAGTAATGGAAATTTTAATTACAGTTCCGTGGGAAACCTTTTCGTTGATGCGTGTCATCAGTGTTCATCAAAGGTGTTAAATATTGCACATGCCGTGGCTGTCCGCCACGCATGACGACTGGAATTCAACTCTATGGTTAATGGAATGTTGTTTCATGGTGTATTTTGTCAACCAGGCTGCAAATTACGTCGCGAGTTGCTTAAACGCCCTTCTGGATAGTCGCATTAGAGTTTTCCGCCAATATGAATGTCAAATAATGGTTTTCATTTAACTGACGCAAGACTATAAAACAAAACTGTTCAATACCGCCTCTTTTCATGAATTGCTTAAAATAATGTAGCGCCCGGTATTTCAAATAATTTGCTAATGTTATTAATATTATTGACGTTTAATTGACCTCTTGGTATTGTTTATGTAGTATAATATTTGACTATTTCAGTTATTTCTGTATTGGGGCCGTGCTGTGAAGAGCTTCAAAAAACATCAGAGGCTGTTCGGGTGAGATAACATACTATTTATTTGCTGGCCGTATGCAGTACATTTATGCAAGTGATTCGATTTTCTGCCCCCCCCCACCATCATATTTAACAGAGCAAATGTCTAGGACAGATACTGTTTCTCATTTCCACAAAAAGATTCACCTAATTTTATTGCTCTTCGATATGAAAACATTCACACTGGGGATTTCTCAGCATTGGCGAAGTAAGAAGCCCGGCGAAAGGATGAAAACCTAGTTGGATTACGCAGGATATAAGGGGTAAATGTGGTGTTTCTGAGATTGGCGATGAAAGCGGCTATAAGAACTACGAGTTGTAATATTAAAANGGCTATAAGAACTACGAGTTGTAATATTAAAAATGTAAAAGTGAATGTATGAGTCCGAGTGTGTAGCTTGCGATTGTCGTACAATCTAAGGGAGGCAGAGGAATGGGGAAATAAGGTGTATCTTGAGTTTTCAGTCGAGAAAATTAATGCAATGATAATGAAAGGGAGTCTATAGAGATCACCAATCATAATATTTAAGGGAAGACCTGTTAAATTGAAAAATAAAGTAAACTTTTTTGCAGTTATACTTGACAGCTAGCTTCGATTTCAAAACCACATTGAACACCTCACAGATAAAGCAGTGCGCCCCTTCACCAAGATCAGAGCAGTGTCTACAGCATCTTAGGGGTTGGGCGTCGAAGACAATGAATACACTCTGCAATGATGTTTTATTAGGATTTGCGTTATATGAAGTATATGTCTAATGTACTAATGCCAGATTGGTACACACAAAGAGATTATTGCTGAAATCCCAAAGAGCAGTCTTANTTCATGGTGTATTTTGTCAACCAGGCTGCAAATTACGTCGCGAGTTGCTTAAACGCCCTTCTGGATAGTCGCATTAGAGTTTTCCGCCAATATGAATGTCAAATAATGGTTTTCATTTAACTGACGTAAGACTATAAAACAAAACTGTTCAATACCGCCTCTTTTCATGAATTGCTTAAAATTATGTAGCGCGCGGTATTTCAAATAATTTGCTAATGTTATTAATATTATTGACGTTTAATTGACCTCTTGGTATTGTTTATGTAGTATAATATTTGACTATTTCAGTTATTTCTGTATTGGGGCCGTGCTGTGAAGAGCTTCAAAAAACATCAGAGGCTGTTCGGGTGAGATAACATACTATTTATTTGCTGGCCGTAAGCAGTACATTTATGCAAGTGATTCGATTTTCTGCCCCCCCCCACCATCATATTTAACAGAGCAAATGTCTAGGACAGATACTGTTTCTCATTTCCACAAAAAGATTCACCTAATTTTATTGCTCTTCGATATGAAAACATTCACACTGGGGATTTCTCAGCATTGGCGAAGTAAGAAGCCCGGCGAAAGGATGAAAACCTAGTTGGATTACGCAGGATATAAGGGGTAAATGTGGTGTTTCTGAGATTGGCGATGAAAGCGGCTATAAGAAATACGAGTTGTAATATTAAAAATGTAAAAGTGAATGTATGAGTCCGAGTGTGTAGCTTGCGATTGTCGTACAATCTAAGGGAGGCAGAGGAATGGGGAAATAAGGTGTATCTTGAGTTTTCAGTCGAGAAAATTAATGCAATGATAATGAAAGGGAGTCTATAGAGATCACCAATCATAATATTTAAGGGAAGACCTGTTAAATTGAAAAATAAAGTAAACTTTTTTGCAGTTATACTTGACAGCTAGCTTCGATTTCAAAACCACATTGAACACCTCACAGATAAAGCAGTGCGCCCCTTCACCAAGATCAGAGCAGTGTCTACAGCATCTTAGGGGTTGGGCGTCGAAGACAATGAATACACTCTGCAATGATGTTTTATTAGGATTTGCGTTATATGAAGTATATGTCTAATGTACTAATGCCAGATTGGTACACACAAAGAGATTATTGCTGAAATCCCAAAGAGCAGTCTTACTAGCAATAAAAAATGTATATAGAACGCCATATACTGAGGCCCTGCAAGTAATTGCACGGGTAATTCTACTGGATACCTTAGCAGAAAAAAGAGGCTCACTGCTGGAAGAAAAGAATGGCAGGTCAGAATCTTTGGCAAGAAAGAAGGAGAAGAGAGAAGCATCGCTAGAAATCTGGCAGGAGAGATGGGGTAGGTCGACACTTACAGCATATTTCCAGATATTAAGGTAAGATATCGTCGCCATTGGATTACAAGTGATTATTATCTTATTCAGATAATAACAGGACACGGAAACTTCAAAGCCAAGTTAAATGGATTGAACTTTCTAAACTCTACTCTTTGTCCGATCTGTAGAATTGAAGGCACTGTCCGGCATGTGACTCTGGACTGCCCAAATAGTGAAGACCTTAGAATATAGTTACGTAGAAAACTGCAAATAGAAGAAGAGCTAAACATAAGAAGCATTTTATCTCATAAAAAGACAGCTAGGTATGCTGGAGAATTTCCAAAGGACATCATCAATAGATTAGAGGAATATGATTTGTGGTTATTGATGAATCCTTCAGAAGAGGAAACCGTGAATTCTATTTAATCTTACCCCTGTAAAACCGCTATAGTAACAGAAAATTAGGAGCGGACCCACTTCCTAGATTTGACAATGAGTAAAACCGTTATATAAACACTGTAAAGGGGGGGGGGGAGCCACTACTCAGCGTAGAATAATCCCGAAGAAAAGCATAGGAAACGTTAAAAGGATTTATCAGCAAGAAACTGATGAGTTGGAGGCCTTACCCTTCTCTCTGATGAACTGAAGATAACTATGGCGACCCGACAATGAACAAGGAACTGATGGAATGGAGCAACAAATACCAAGGCGAGATAACAGGGAAATGAACCAGGTATTATTCAGACAATTGCAAAGGAATAGAAACATTGTCCAGACAAGATTCATGACTAAAGGACTTACTATAGGGGGAGAGAGAGATAGAAAATGTGTCCGGAGTTCCACCCCCCCCCCCTTTTCTGTAGCTGGATGGCGACACAGAGGGATTGAATCGAAAGTATAATATCAGGTAATTAGTCAAGTAGTTATTGCCGCTATATGATGGCATACATATAAAGTAGAATAGCTTTCAGGAAGTGTAGGTATCTAAGTGGATGGCAGGTTAACCACGCCCCACCACTGCTACAGACTAACTTGATGGAGATGTAATATAATAAAATCAAAAAGTTAGAAAACTGCGTGGTCCCGATAGCAAGCCATTGGCCAATAGAAATAAATGGGAAATTTACAGGAAAAGGAATCTCTTATACCCCTGCATTGCCTTTAAAGGGCACAGGTGCGAGTGCGATAAGAAAACGTGTCCCGCCAAGTTGGCCACGTAAAAAAAAAAAA
>NQII01012575.1:435-15983 GCA_002778355.1 Clitarchus hookeri
TATTAATTTTCTTAATTTATAAATTTTTTTATTAAAATTTATTTTAAAGTTACAAATTATTTATAACAGGAATGTTAATTTTGAAGTTGGTAAAATACTGAAACCCAAATGTAAGGAAGTTAAAACATAAATTTCCACAGTCAGTTAATAGCCTCTATGTATCCTGCCTTTGGTGCAAGTTGTAGAAAAGTTTGCTTACTTATTCCCGTTATGGAGTGCTACCCGAAATTGATAAAGCGAAATAAATTTGCAACACGCTCTAAAACGTATGTAAATAACAAAAAATTACATGTTTTTCTGCACATTTCCACAACATATCATGACAGATCCAGGCCTCACAGACAGTGGAAGGAGGCANAAAATGACATGTTTTTCTGCACATTTCCACAACATATCATGACACATCCAGGCCTCACAGACAGTGGAAGGAGGCACCGTAAGAATAAGAACTGGGTTAAACTAGAAAGAGTAATTTTTATCCTTATTCTTATTTCTGAAAAGACGCCTATGCATGTACAAATTTCCTCTAACGTGCTCGTCATGTAGAATTTTCCAAATGCGTCAACCGCTTGTAAAGTTGAGTATATTGCAAAGCAAGTATATTGGTCACACACTTCAACATGTCATCAACTTTTTAAGTNCGCTTGTAAAGTTGAGTATATTGCAAAGCAAGTATATTGGTCACACACTTCAACATGTCATCAACTTTTTAAGTTTAATTATACTATTTCAAGAACGCGTTGGCAACGAGGAAATTTGGCATCAGCTGACTAAATATTTGAACTGTATAAAGNGGGGGGGCAGGAGTGGATTTGTTTGCTAGATTTCACTAACCTATAATTTCTAGAGAAAATGTCTGATTTGAAATATATTGTATATTGTCATCATTTCTAAGGCACGACGCTACGAAGAGGCCAAACATTTCATGTCAAGGAAAGCTAGAATATTTTGTAGCAGGTGTGAGAGTACTTTGTACTGAGATTGAACTAGATTCNACATTTCATGTCAAGGAAAGCTAGAATATTTTGTAGCAGGTGTGAGAGTACTTTGTACTGAGATTGAACTAGATTCGAAGAGCTGTTGGCGGAAAAGATTTTGAAACTATTTTCAAGAGCTTTAAATTAAGTGGAGGTATTTTTATATGCGTGGAAACGCGAACATTCGCACGGTGTTTATGGCATGAATTTAGCATGTCCAGATAGGAATACTCCACCCCTCCCCTTCCATTGAGAATACACGGAACTCACAAAGACGGTTTTTAATTAATTTAAATGGTGAACTTCTATCATTACAAATAGAAAGGTAAATTGCACTGTGTCTTTTCTTTATCAACAACTCGGTTCGACATTTTTCTTGCTGCGATATTTCGCTTTTTAATCTGTTTCCTGAAAATACAAATATGCGATGTTCCTAGTAGCACCTGCAGATTACATCTCAATTATAAATGCCAATCGTTTCGTAGCGAGAAAAGTTATATAGAGAAATCATGGTGTAAGACGTTGTTGCCAGTGACTCAGTAGGAAACGCGGAGAGCTTCCATTAAAGGATAAATTCCCTGTCTCATAAGAACGACAGAAACAAGAAACTGATTTAAACCACAAAAATTACCACTGGTCATCATAACTATTGCAAAAACATGCGCTAAATGAATTACAACCATGTATGCCAATCATATTCCCAAGCAGTATGTTGAATACTTACAGTGAATAATCTCTAAATGGTTTTGGAGAGTGGATGATTTTGACAATAGAGCAAATCTTATGAATACCTAATTAAAAGTATTATTTTTCATTAGTAACGAAATTTATGCATTTATATCGTAATTATCCTATTTATATAAATATCCCTACTATATTGAAGAAATTGATTAAAAGAGAAGGGGACGTATTCTCAATTAATTCTTCTGTACAAATAATTTTCTTTGGTTATTGTTTATTGCAAAAATTATGGATTTCGATTAATCACATTAACATATGTTGGTACGGAATTTTTTTATAATAGCTAAATAATAAAAAATATTAAAGTTTAATTATATTGATTATTAGCACTTAATAAATGGCTTCTAGGTACATCCAGCTACTCTGATAAGTTTTTTTAACCGTCAATGCATAACTAGAAGAATCGTAGAGAGTTTAGGAAATAGTCTGCGTAATTCTGTTTGCCAACCATAAAAATAATATTTATGAAACATTTTAGTTCAAAGTTAGCATTTTCGGCATGAAAAACCGAATCGCAGGCTATATAGGCAAAGCCGTGTAAGCCGGTGACTTTGTGGTAAATACTCTGAACAAAGTAAAAGGGATTACTCAACTTTTATTCACTTCTTAATTACACGCATTTTGAGCAGCTGCTATTGAGACATAAATTATAATTGCAGGCGTTGAGTATTTTATATTTTATAGTAAGAGTTTGTTGTAAACGTGACTGAAATAGTAAGGATAATGGGGAACAGTGTATGTAGGTCTACAAAGTATAATGTTCTCCGATATTATATTTGGTATTTATGTATCTGTAAACACTAAATCGTCATTATTTCATGCGATTATATTAAAGAGAGGACCTCAACTATTTACAAAAAATATGCATTCATAATGAATGTATCTAGTTTACACGGAGTTTAATGCGATGTTTGATGATTCTGCAATGTGGTAAGTGACTGCCTGAACTATTATCACGGACATACGCTATTGCAACAATTGTCATTGTCGTGGGAAAACTGCAATGTAAAAAAGGAATAAAAACGGAACCGAGGGTTTATGCTACTTCAACTAATTACAATAGTAGAGATTATAACTATACTATTATAATAGTCCAGACATTATAATAGTTTGGATAACCACGGTTGAGTTTTAAATACGCAAAACAGTGTGGATTGAAAAACAATAACAATAATTAATTACTAATTGTTAACTGGTATGCGCAAATATATGGTGTCGGCATTAATGTTCTAGTGTATATGTTTGCACAAATGTTCCATAACGTATTTGATCTGGAGTTGTATTCGCTGTCCTGGAGTGTCTCCGACTGGCATCAGGACGGCGAAGAATGGGAGTTGGCTGTCGGGAGTAGATGGCACTGCGTGGTTCCTCACGCAACAAGCTTCTTTAGGAGGGGGTTGTGGGTGGGGTGGAGGGCCACACGCTGGAATAGGTTCCCAATACGGTAACGGACCTCTTGTCAGCTGTATAAGGGTTTCACTATAAAGTCAACACTTTTGAAATACACATTTGAAAAATAACTCACTACCAGTTAACTTCATAGTAGTTACTGTACACACTGGCATGCACGTTCCCAGTTATTGTCTGTTCCGGTTTCTTCACACTTTTTTATGAAATCTTTTAAAAATCACTTCATGTATGCCGTGCCTTCTTGTTTCCTAAACATGTCACTTACCTAAAGCGTTTTATACTTGTGTAAATATAAAAGTCTCTTATTTTCAATTAATTTGTCCTTTCACTTATATGTTATTTAAAAATTATAGTATTTAATTTATAATTAAAGAGAATATGAAAAGAGAGAAAATAGGTGTGTTAGTAATGCCTAGTAAGAAAAAGTACTTATGCTAAATATTATTAAATTGAGTGCGCAGGAATGCGGTGCGTTGATAATTAGGCGTCATTACTTAGACTTGGTTAAGCTTTGTTGGCATGAGGCGGAGCAAAATTGTAAAGTAAATCTCTAACGTGGTTTCAGAAATGTTTGAAGTAATTTTGAATTGATTGTAAGAGGGCATCTAATTAAGAAAAATTATTTTCAAGTCTTGACGGTGAACTGCGAGCTCAATGTTTAAATTTAAGGCAAACGAAGTTAATGTTTTTTCTGCCTTATAAACATTACAGTAATAAATATTATACATTTAGGTTCCACCAATTTCGCTTTCATACATAACTGACAAATGAATAAAATAAAGACCACTCACGGTTACTTAACACTATTCTAAAGCACTCCTAAAGTTATTCTTTATGTATATTCCTCCTACTCGTGCAAACACAGCTTAACCAAGTATAGAAAATTACATCTAAATGACCACTCACCGCATTCGTGCCCCCTCATTGTAATAGTGTGCGTGAGAACTATTTATTACTAGGTATTACCAACACACATATTTTCTCAACGTTTTTATGTATTTAATTTGGAAATATAAAATTATGTTTTATAAATAAAATAATAGTGAAAATTCTATTTTACCAAACATAAGATACGTTATTGTTCACAAAAGTATAAAACGCCTGTGATACAAGACATATTAGGAAAATAACCAAGCACGACATTTGTAGGGTGACTTTTCAAACGTCTCATTCAAAGTGTTTCGAGAAACCACAAACAGACTATAATAAGGCGGAGCAGCGGTGATTTAGTGGATANACAAAAGTATAAAACGCTTGTGATACAAGGCATATTAGGAAAATAACCAAGCACGACATTTGTAGGGTGACTTTTAAAACGTCTCATTCAAAGTGTTTCGAGAAACCACAAACAGACTATAATAAGGCGGAGCAGCGGTGATTTAGTGGATAGACTACTCGCTTGCCACCTACACTAACCGGGTTCGAGTTCTGGCGGGGTCGCTCTCAGATATTCGGATTTGGAATCGTGCCGGACGATTACGCTGGTCGTAAGATGGGAGAAAGTAATAGTCGAAATATTAAAATTCCAGATAATTGCGATTAATAATCGAAATACAAAATTTATTTTCACAAATTTCATAAAAATAACGACACTCATCGAACCACACGTACAGCAATCTTATTTGCAGACAGAATATTCATCGCAACAATCAGTTATAATATCTGTCAAACAAATGCCCTATGTAATTTAGTTGAGATAAGTTGTTACTATGCAACGAAGAGCGTAAGAGTATAGAAAGTTTTTCTGCTTCTCCGAACTTTAGAGGTGTTCCTTGGAACATCGTGATAAGAAAAAGTAAGTAAAATTTTCTTTCTCTAGAGTTTAAATAAGCTCAACATAATCGTTAATATAAATTCCCATAGTACTCCCATCTATAAATATAATTTTTGTGATTTAAACCGTAACTTTCGAATATTAAAACACGACGGCTATCACGCGTTCTCTACGATAGTTTATACCTTGTATTGTGTCTACACCAGTTTGATTACCCAGGTTTCAGGTTTATATTACGGACAAGTCATGTATCTGTGTTTTGTTCTTATTTATACGTAATCGGTATAATTNATTCCCATAGTACTCCCATCTATAAATATAATTTTTGTGATTTAAACCGTAACTTTCGTTATAATTTTGTGCTGCACTATCACGCGTTCTCTACGATAGTTTATACCTTGTATTGTGTCTACACCAGTTTGATTACCCAGGTTTCAGGTTTATATTACGGACAAGTCATGTATCTGTGTTTTGTTCTTATTAATACGTAATCGGTATAATTCAAGACAAACCTCAAACAACCTTCACTCACGAAAACAAAATAGCAGTTTTTCCTGTCNGGTATAATTCAAGACAAACCTCAAACAACCTTCACTCACGAAAACAAAATAGCAGTTTTTCCTGTCAACATAAAACCTGGATCACTGAGGCCCCCAATCACACAAAGGTTTAACTCATTAAAAACTTTTAAACATTTTTCATTAGAGAATATNTGGATCACTGAGGCCCCCAATCACACAAAGGTTTAACTCATTAAAAACTTTTAAACATTTTTCATTAGAGAATATCCACATGTGATGGACTAGATGAATTAGCCTCCCATACATATCGAACCGACACAACTCGGAAGTAAACCCAGCCGCTTATACAACTTACCATATGAGGTAAATAATCTGGAAGAGTGTAATAAAATGAGGTTTAGCTCTGAATGTGAAACAGGAAAACGTGACATGAATAATATACTGAAATAATTTAACCAGAGAATGGAATATCTGTCACGAAATTAAGTGTTTAAGATATTTTGTTTCAAACTACTTTTCATGGAATAAACTTAGTTTATTTTATTGCCAAATTATCTGCAGGTGTTGAGAATATAGGGTCAGCGATAACTGTANGAGAATATCCACATGTGATGGACTAGATGAATTAGCCTCCCATACATATCGAACCGACACAACTCGGAAGTAAACCCAGCCGCTTATACAACTTACCATATGAGGTAAATAATCTGGAAGAGTGTAATAAAATGAGGTTTAGCTCTGAATGTGAAACAGGAAAACGTGACATGAATAATATACTGAAATAATTTAACCAGAGAATGGAATATCTGTCACGAAATTAAGTGTTTAAGATATTTTGTTTCAAACTACTTGTCATGGAATAAACTTAGTTTATTTTATTGCCAAATTATCTGCAGGTGTTGAGAATATAGGGTCAGCGATAACTGTAGTTTTAACTGATAACTGTATTGAAGTACTCCTTCTATTTTACGTATTGGTAGCATTTAAAACGTTTATATGGAAATTTATAGCTTTCGGAACTAGAGTTTCATTGAAAAAAGTTGGACATGCAGGCTTAATTGGCACATTTAGTACAAAAAACGTCATGAGTGTTCCACATTTCTCCTGCAACATAAACGCACATACTAATGGCATATGAATGTTGTAAGGTACTACCTAAATAGTGACGAGTAGTCGTAGATGATTCAGGCTCTCCGGCTCCTAACTCGTTACAGTTTCATACAGACGTATAATAAGAAAGAAATGCGGTCACGTGATCGCACAGACCACGTGACTGTGCCTGCTCGGCCTATCTACATAAATATCCTGTGCAAGTGTTTCCTTGCGTCGACGGGGCGGCGTAGAGGATTTCCATTGCTCAGTTATCACATCAGTAGTCGAAATCCTCTACAAAGTGCACATGTTGGAGAAACATAAAGTCACTTATTTAACGTGCCGATTCCTTCTATGAACTGCAGTAGGTAAGATTGCAAACCAAAAAAACCCTCATAAATCACAGACATTGTCGTCTGATCACTGTTCCTCTTGTTCAGCGTGGACTATATACACTACAGTTAAACATATTGTCGTGATCTACAGTTGTATTATTGTTGAATGGGATTTCGTCACAAAAACATATTTCCCACCTGATATTTGAATCTATTTTTTATCTTTTTAGTGCACATCTAAAGAAAGTTACACGCGCTTGGAAAACGTGAACGCGAATTATTTATTTTCGGTACGAAAAAATCTAATACGTTGTAATATGTACAATGCAGATGTTTTGGTAAAGTTTATTACATGACGTCATGTGCTGGTGTCTTGTTATTTGACAGCATAATTTTGCAAAGCTTCTTTCTTACCAAATACATTAATATTTCATCAAAAATTCAAGTTTCGTATCCGACAAACAATGTTTCACGTGGAACTACATTCATCATATTAAACGCATCGTCAGTCAATTCGATTTTTTTTAAAACTATAAATCTTTGCTCCGTTTTTCTCTCAGTATGGTTTACTGTGCCTAAAACTATATTGCTATTATGCAAAATTTTTAATCACATTGAAATCAAGACTTAATTGAACGAAGCTGTTAAAAATAATTGTAATAATAGCTGAAATCGATATATTACAAGACAAATTACACAACAGCTCGAAAAAAAAACAGACAATAACATCAACAACTCGTATTACACTCAACAACCTATGAGCTATTGATAATAATAAATTAATATATTCAGATCAATTGTTTTATAAAAATATTGCCCAATGACTTTCTTATAAAGTTATTGTGTACATGGCAAGTATCTTCAGTTATTATTTCCTTATAAACCACAATGTTTTATCAGAAAATCTATACAAGTACAAGTTAATGTACCGGATGACAACGTAATTGAAGACGATGTTAAAGAGTATAATGGAAAATGTAATATGCACTACTGTAGAAACTAAACATTTAATGGTTTGTGCATAAAAAGAATCTCATAAAAAGTTGTTCAATTTGGTTATACTCTAAAATACTTTAAAGGTACCGATTTGTTGTTAGAGCAATCTATGAGATTAAATTACTCGCAAAGGACTGGCCTGTAATGTATACGTGTGTGATGTAATGTACAAGCCTCGAAATGTCAAAACTTTTATGAAAGTTATAATGTGGTAAAATATTGGAACTAATTTTAACTAATTTCGTAAAAAATTGAAGTGTCCTCATTTGTGCCATCATTTCAAAACGAGCTTATTTTAAAGTTAGACTAGAGGTTTATATATAATACGGTAAATGTAAGCCTTGTAATTGTTATTAGTCTTATACATCACACGTTATGACTCTCGACAATTTTTTTTTTTAACTAAAAATACTTTAAACTATAAGATGGTGAAATAATTATACTGAAATTGTCAAGGGGAGGGTGCATAGTGTTCAGTAATATGTTCTTCTATTAGCAGTGTTTTANATAATTATACTGAAATTGTCAAGGGGAGGGTGCATAGTGTTCAGTAATATGTTCTTCTATTAGCAGTGTTTTAAACTAACCATGGTAAAATAAGTTTAAGCGTACTAGTTTTGTACGGGTTTAAATCTTGAAACCCGTACGGATAATGATTCNAATTATACTGAAATTGTCAAGGGGAGGGTGCATAGTGTTCAGTAATATGTTCTTCTATTAGCAGTGTTTTAAATTAACCATGGTAAAATAAGTTTAAGCGTACTAGTTTTGTACGGGTTTAAATCTTGAAACCCGTACGGATAATGATTCATACTGAACTGGCCATTGGAGTTGAATGTACAGCCTGATAGAGACGGACATCTTTTGTGAACAAGAAGGTAAACACTCTCTCACACGCATCAATGCCAGAAGTCAAACGTCTGGAGAGATACAAACAACGCCCAAAGTGGAGCATAGTGAGAGGCCATATGTGTTGATGAATAACGGTACATGACCGGGCAGCTGGAGGAATGAGTGTGTACTTGCACCTGGAGAACGCCTGGCGGTCTGTATTTACCCGGAGTGCTATGTAGGCAGTGACATTTGATGCCAATGATTCAATAGTTTGAGACTGTTCCTCTGGNGGAATGAGTGTGTACTTCCACCTGGAGAACGCCTGGCGGACTGTATTTACCCGGAGTGCTGTGTAGGCAGTGACAGTTGATGCCAGTGATTCAATAGTTTGAGACTGTTCCTCTGGGGTACTGATTGGGCTGAGTCAATTTTAGTTGCCTACAACTGACTTTCGCCTACACAAACATTTTTGGGCAACTTAATTTTTCCACGCCTACGCAAAAGTGAAATATATGACCTCTCTTGTGTCATATTTATAGATTCTTATTCTCTTATATCAAATCCATTTCTGGCTCAGGATATATCCACAAACACGATTGTTGATTAGTTTCATGAACATCTCTCAATACAATATTATGTTTATGAAATAAGTATAGTAAATTAATTGGTTTTATTTAAATGAATCGCCGTTTCCTTTAATAATTTTCATAAAAATATGTATCCCGCGACATATTATACAACTCGTATTATTCAGTCGGATAGGAGTATTAAATAAAAAAACGATTATGTTCAAATTTCCAAAGTCATGCTTAATTTTTTAACCCTTTTTTTATAATTTGGAGAGATTTTTCAGCCAACCACGTCAGTTTACAGGTTTACACAAACACGAGACTCCACGGCATCTACGATTGATGACTTTTTATCGTCAGAAACGTGAAATTAATTTCCCGAATATAATTTTCTGTCTTGTGTAGGTATGTACGCAACAATAA
This sequence comes from Clitarchus hookeri, assembly GCA_002778355.1. NCBI lineage: Eukaryota > Metazoa > Arthropoda > Insecta > Phasmatodea > Phasmatidae > Clitarchus > Clitarchus hookeri. Next base: position 10,108 of record NQII01012575.1, read on the forward strand.
GGACAACGATCTTTTAAGGGTACATTGGCGAGTTATTATGTTTTGTTTTTCTAGAATGTATTTGCATNCAACAATAAGGACAACGATCTTTTAAGGGTACATTGGCGAGTTATTATGTTTTGTTTTTCTAGAATGTATTTGCATTATAGCATTTGTTTAAAGAAAATATTTTGATATATAACATGGTACTGACGAGGTAAGATTAAAAAGAAAATAAAATAAACAAATGTATTTACTACATTTATATTAATACACAAGATCTAACGGAAAAACCAATTTCATATGCTTCTCCATGTAAAGTTTGCATCGCTATAAACATCGCCTACAGTTNTAACGGAAAAACCAATTTCATATGCTTCTCCATGTAAAGTTTGCATCGCTATAAACATCGCCTACAGTTCCATTTTACTAAACACGACACCTGGCCATATGATTGAAATTACGTTATAATCGTCCATGACACCGACTGTGGAGTATGCAGGAACTCTCTCTTGCATAACTAACACCCATTCATCTATGATGCATGCAGTTTAACGTGGTATGACCTTACAGGCTGCAGAAAGTATCGTTACAGTTGAACAACGACTAAAACCGCAAGCACAGATACTTAATGCATTTGTAATTCTTTTGTACCGATGAAATGCATGCCAACGTGCCATGTGTAGTTGCGAATAAANCAGATACTTAATGCATTTGTAATTCTTTTGTACCGATGAAATGCATGCCAACGTGCCATGTGTAGTTGCGAATAAATATTGCAAAAGCTGCAAAAGATTGTTTTCTCTGGCGAAATTGATTCAGACGATGTCCCAAATTATGCCGGAGATGACACTGCCTAAGAACTGGATGGTACAGCCGAGGAAACAGCTGGTGATGTTTAAATAACAACTGATGATGACATCACGTCCGACTATTCAGTCCACTTCATCGAAAATAGTGAATGTGTGACACGTGAACAAGTCGATGGCGCTGTACAAATCTCAGACGATAGTGCTACTGTTGCTGGACCCAGAACCATCGTCTCCATAACAGATATGACTGTTGCTGTGACGTGCTGAGTCGACCTCCTCTTCGCACCAGTCACTGCCAAACTAAGTTCCTTAATATGAACCACGCTGCCTATATACCCACACGCATGAAATATTATGTACTTAGTAATGAATTGACAAGTGCAGCATCATACACGTCATAGGCATGAACGAAATGATAATAACGTAGTTAATTACACCAATAATAATGGATGTTGCAGCATCACAGATTTTATCTTCGGGAATAACTAGGGGTTCTTTGGGCCCCTCAGAGACATTATAATTACCTATCCGTAGGTTCCTTGCATATGAACACTTTGTGAAATATATATTTGTATTGGCGAATGTCTCATCGCTGTAGTTGCACTGATGTCTTGACGGAACCAACGAACTTCTCACAGCATTCACAGCGGTATTTATCTTATTAGTAAGTTCTCCAGTGCACACAGTATCAGATACCGTCACAGCACAACTCCAATTATGCAATTCTGGTACATAATGCTTATAAGGCAGTGAAGGGAGACATTAACAATAACATATTGCAAGACGTATTTTCAGGATGTCAGTTCGTCGACAAACTGCGATTTATATTTGTTACAAGTGAATATTGCTCGTTCATTTAATTGGATACAATCCACCTTACGTCGTCGAGCATAGCAGATGTTAAATTTGTTCCCGCAGTAACAGCACAGGCGATGTTCTAGAATGTTCCAGCTTCGGTAGAAACGATATTCGCTCTTCGCTGTCCGAATAATAACTAAGCCATTCACTCTAGATGTAGATTTCGTATATACAAGACGATGAATACTTGCCTGTCAAGTAGGTAGTTTGTAAATGAATTATTTTCACAAGACAAAAGCTTTCTTAGGAAATCATCACTTAGCTTTACGAAACTGCAAAGACTATAAACATCAAAATAGGCAATATTTCTAAAAAGATGTCATTTTATTTATACGTAGTCTTATTCATACACGACATGTAAAAATTAATACAGTTTTAAAGAACACAATTAAACAAAGAATGAGAACAGGGAACACCTCCAAGTGGACACACAACCGGAAATTACATAGGATTATGAATAAAACATTCAAACTTGAGATCCAGCGAAGATTTTATTATAAAGGCATTAAAAATCTCTTTCTCTGTGGTTTCGTGATTTTCTACTTAATTTCTTTTCCAAGCGTCATACCGTCCCTCATCATACATAAGAAAGTATTTGGGCGCCTTCTTGCAAGAACAGAGAACGTGGTATAATCTAATAATGCGCCCGTATATTGCATTTATAAAATATGAGGGTGCCCGCATCAGCTCTCTTACATTTATCTTATAAAGTATGTTGGATATATTCTTTCTTCCTGAAATTAACAGTGTAAAACGTCAGTTTGATAACCGCATCTCATTCTAGTTAGGTATTGTTCAGAGAATCCATAAATCCATGGTCTCACCCACCGCAAGACATACGGGATTCTATGTATTTCAAAGTGCGTGCCCACGAGCCTTGGACTTCTATTTTACCCGCTCGTTATATACAACCTTAATGTGGCCAAAAGTATTAAGCAGAGCATACGACTACTTACTCGATGCGTTTTCTGGGAGGCTTAGTTACTGGAATGTATTTTAGCTCATTGGTGTTTCAGTCCTGCACATGCCTGGAATCTGTGTGCAATAATCATTAACAGGAGGATTTCTGACTCCTCGCATTTGATTGGACGAAAGGGACAGAACGCTAATTGGGAGCGTTAGGTTTGTTTCGCTTCGACAGTTTTTTATTTTTGTAAATAGATTTTGGGTTTCTCTTTGTTTTCATTTGTAAGATGGTCTTTTCAATCCCTTTTCTTGAGGATTTCCAAAATCAGCTTATATCTGACTTGGGAATGAGTTTGGAGTTTTGTAGTATGTGTTCTGTACTTCTGTATGCATGGGCGCGTTTTCAGCTGAGGGTGTATGATGGATCTTTGTTTGTTGATTTATTGTTAAGCAGGGATTTTTATTGTAAATATCATAAAGAGAGATAAACAGAATTACCTGATCATGGGAATTGCCTGGTCATAATCTCTTGGCAAAAAAATTAAATTGACACTACTTCTGGTTAATTTTTACTTTGCATATTCGAGAATGTATTCAGCCAGTAACGTGAATAATACATCTTATTAAATTTTTCTTGCTTTCGGAAAGTACTAATGATTATAATCATAAACAGTATTAAATAAGGGAGTGTTGTCCACCAAGGATTTATAAATCACTGTCTTAAAACTTTTAAAATTGTTCACAGCGTGATCCTGCATTAAAATGTGCAGTAATTGAAGCATGCCATAGCCCGTAATGTGTTGAAAATATTATATATAGAAACGCCATGCACTGACTCTTATCATTGTATTCCCCCCCCCCCCTCGCTGCCCTTTTTTCATTACATCGGGGAGCGGATTATGTAGGGTATGCAAGCGCACATTCAGGCACAGACAGTTGTTGAGACCTTAAGGAATCAAAATACCAAGAAATGACGCGTGTTCGCCAGACAGCGGATAGTGTGGAACAGTTTCCCGGAATTGCAACGAAATGTAACTGTGGGAGAATAGGAAGTACAAAGCGGAAACTTGACAACGAACGAAAAACTCCTCCATGTTTATCGCGTATGGACATGTGGTGCGGCCCATCGGGAATTGAACCACGTACATCGAGGTAGGGGGCGAGCAGCCTGGTCACTGCACAAAGCAAGGCTCTAGGTTTAGAGAGAACAAGGTTGGTAACCGTGGGNGGTAGGGGGCGAGCAGCCTGGTCACTGCACAAAGCAAGGCTCTAGGTTTAGAGAGAACAAGGTTGGTAACCGTGGGTTACAGTGTGGTTTGAGAAGGGGACTGCCAGGCGGATATGTCGAGTGAAAGAGTCGTTTAGGCCTTCTTAATTAAATCTCAGGTCCATCTGTTTCGCCGGTTGTATGTTGTCGACTGTGAAACACACGTAGCACCAGGCGAGGTGTTGTACGTGCACAAGGGCGAGGCCTTCATTATCTTGATGTTTACTTGAAGTCTGCGTGTCTTGTAGTTCTCGTGTACCACAGTTAAAGTTCAGTATTCATCGCTCGTGTGCTGCAGTATATCATGTTATACTAGCAGCGTTGGGTTTATGAAGAGGAGGGGGGTTTGGGGAGTGTGGAGATGGTGTTGGAACAGGGGGAGGGCGGTTATAGTGTTTTCCAGTTCTCAACAAGAATTATTGTGTAGAATTATTTATTTTCGAAAAACTTGTCTTTAAACTTAATCATTAAGATGGACGTTATTTATAATTATTTCTCTTTTAAACTCATTGTAGGCAGCACTCATAAGCGCACAGCCCCCGAGGCCACAATCATGTAATTGTTTGTTATATGAACCGCGTTATTGAAATATCTCATAGAAAAACAAATACCATCCAATTTACAAAAAATGTAATGATTCGCTCTTAGGAGGGAGTTGTCAACAATTTTTTTATAAAAATGATATATATAACTTTGCATTTTAGTGTATTGCTCTTTAAGAAATCCACTTTGAGATTTACTTTTCATTATTTATCACTTGGCAATAAATTTTTATATGGTGATTCAGTTACTGACAATCGAGAACAAAGGCAACTTGAGTTATATATTTTCCTTCATTATAATAATTTATTTTCGACGACAACTGTATACCACAGAGTTATCCAGAATATTTTGCATTGAAATGTTATGGAAACTAATGCTTCTACCATATTAATAAATATTCATATATAAATACAGTGCTTATGTTACGGAGAATTTAATGTCAAACAATATCATTATTTCTATTGAATTAAAATTTTATTTTTATTCTCCACCACTGAAATTAAGTTATTAAACATTATATTTGTATTCCTTATATTAACATATGCAAATCAATAATAAACGTCATCAAATAATTAATAAATGGTTACAAAGAGCTTTCAATACTAAAATTAAAGTTTCAAAGTTAAAGCAGCTGGTAAATATTACAATTTAATCTTATGACAATTACATCATATTCTCGATTATTCCGGTAGATAAGGGTAACCAGAAATNGTAAATATTACAATTTAATCTTATGACAATTACATCATATTCTCGATTATTCCGGTAGATAAGGGTAACCAGAAAATGCTATAACGGAATGTCATTCTCTTAATTCTCTCCGTTTGACGTTCACCGACTTCATGATGCTTTTTCCTTCTGGCACAGAGGAATGAGAGAATTACACTTTAAGACTCACAGCATTCACTTTGACCATACTGATTCGTAGATAAACTCGAGATTTTGCATGGTGTGACTGTTTTAACAAACATATTATTCATCCTATTTCATCATTATTTATGATATTCATGGCCAATTACATACCATATCAGCGTTTAATAAGGGCGTTATTATGAGATTGTGGCAGCGAAAATTTATTTTAATATTTACTCACAAAGTATTATATACTTTATTTACCTTGCTTATATTTATTTCGTAATGAACGACCACGAACTGGATACATTTAATGTATTGTCGCGTGACAGTTTTGAGGATTATAGCACGCCTTTGGCTCACTTCCCTCACCCCCTTACCCCACCCCCTTCAACCTTTAGCGCACTTTGCTGTCGCCTTCGAATAGGCACGTGGCATGGAAAATCTCCAGACACGTGTAGCTGAAGCGGAGGCCTTCCCCCCCACACCCCCTTCATCCACCTACGCCTCCAACCCGCCAACAGATCTGTCGAGAGTGCAGGGCTTTCGAGTTATCAACCAAATTATCATGCATACTTCGCCTGAACGCCGAAAGTACGCACCGCGGCAGAAATACCGACTAGCAGTATTGATGCCGAGGTATTATCCCCCCCCCCCCC
>NQII01012575.1:21025-44405 GCA_002778355.1 Clitarchus hookeri
TGTTTTCTTTATTATTATATCCAAAACTCATTTCGTCGTCGTAATACTTTGATATAAAAATGTGATTTAAGATACAATTATTATTTCCATCGGACCTATTTTATTGCATATATATTTAAAATTTTAATTTATTTATATGAAATGCAATGATTTAGAGATTTCAATAATCAAACAAGATGTTATCAATGTAAGTGATGAACCTACTTTCCTTAACATGGATGCAAATAATCAGAATCAAACGCATAACTAGTATGACAATTACAAATACACACGTCTTTACCTGGGACTGAAAAACAGAACACCTCGTACAGTAAGCTGGCATGCAACCAACTACATAATGGAGGCAGGATTCGGAACATCAACTTTGCTATTAATCAGACTAAAGTTTTTGTAGACTACGATTATCAACTTCAAATATATACGGCTAGCATAATTTTGCAAACAAGTGTATGAGATACTTAAATTATGTATTTCTTATGGCCTACCATAACTCTACTTGTGTGCAGAATGTGGTGGGAAGTAACTTGACCGGTTCCCAATATATAACATATAGGCTTTAGTTTCTCGTTCGGGCTATTGCAGAAAACATCCTATATCACGTTCTGTTCAGGCATATCTCATGATTCTAATAGATACCAAAACATGTCAAATTATTGAACAAATGTGATAAACTAAAAATAAAAGTTTATACTGCAGCCATACTGTAAATAATTCCATGCACACTTTAAAAATGGCCTTGCGCAGCGCTACTGGCTGTGAAAAGTTTGGTGGGAACTGGCTGATTGGTCTCCAACACATGACAAAAAGCTTCATTTTCTAATGTGGTGGTATCTAGCGAACAATAAGGGTTATTAGTAGATTTTGGTTTTTTTATATATGTATGTTACGTTTGAAATAGTTTGGGATATGTAGTATACAGTGAATTTATAATTGTTACTAGTGATATTGAAAATATGTGATCACCTCCTTAAGTGAAACATATTTTGTGGGACTATAAAAGCATACCTTGTCGTCTCAGTTTGGTGGTAGCAGTTAACAGTTTCCTGAGATAGTTCACGAAAACTTATTTNATAAAAGCATACCTTGTCGTCTCAGTTTGGTGGTAGCAGTTAACAGTTTCCTGAGATAGTTCACGAAAACTTATTGTTTCATAAAGTGCTTTCCTCCAAAATGTCGAACAAATGAGTTTATGTGTTCGCTCGTTGTATGATTACATAGAAGCTGTAAGCATATAAAGTTATGTTTATATTTGTAACTTTGTTTCGTAGTTGTAGCTCGCTATGCTAAAATGTTCATATGGACACTACTTTGAAAATAAGCGCATGGCTCTCTCTTTAAAAACATACATTATTAATAGATATGCCAACCAAAGTCCAGTATTGCTGGTTAGCCAAATTAGGAGTGAATTGTTTGTTGTTTCCCGAGATAAGACAAAACTTTAGATATTCATGTGGCACTATCCTACATAATGGTGGACAAAACAGGCTCTCTGTAGACAAAGTTTATTTTTGTAATAAATATTTCAAGCATACAAAATTAAGATTAAATGTGTTTCTTGGTTTCGTAGATATAGCATAGTATTCTAAATAGATTATATGCCATAAATAGAACTACAAAATCAGGTAAGTATTCATTAACTACCACAGTATTAATAAGTGCCATAATTTGTAGGAATTAGTTTATGGTTTTCCAAGATAAAACATTGAAAATAATTTCTATGTGACGATATCTTAAAAAATGGCATACAAAAAAACTATGTTTTGACACATNCGTAGATATAGCATAGTATTCTAAATAGATTATATGCCATAAATAGAACTACAAAATCAGGTAAGTATTCATTAACTACCACAGTATTAATAAGTGCCATAATTTGTAGGAATTAGTTTATGGTTTTCCAAGATAAAACATTGAAAATAATTTCTATGTGACGATATCTTAAAAAATGGCATACAAAAAAACTATGTTTTGACACATTTGATGCTTGTGAAAGATAATTACAGTGTAGCAGGTTTAATATAAATTGGAAAAACACTCTGGGTGATATTGAAGTAAATCTAAAATATATGTATAACGAACCATTTTACTATAAGTCCTTCAAAATATTAACATTGCTTAATAGAAGATGACATACAATAGTATTTTGCTTATATGCCCAATTATACAGGAGTTTATTGTGTAGTTACCGAGATATAACATAAAAGTGTTTTTTCATGTTGCACTAACTTAAAAAATGGTCGTTACCACCATCCAATGCTTACATCATGCACTGCCAATGTACATTATTTGGTTAAAATCGGATAATTGGTTCCCGAAGAAAAATATAAGAACTGTCAACTAGGTTTTTTTTTTTAAATCACCTAAATGGTTTCCTGAGATATAATGGAAAAATTTCATTTTTTTAATTTGCGTTCTAATACAAAATTGGTATTAATGCTACTATCTGTTTCTAAATTCAATGTTCACATAATGCAATGTCAATGGACTACATTTTTTTTAAATCTGTATAATTGTTCCCGAGATATATAGCGTGTGAGCTCAATATTTTTTAATTTGCACGAACTTACAAAATGGCGAAACAGTAGATAATAGGTTTATTATTTCGATGCTTACATCACCTACTCCCAACGTACGAAATCAGGGTAAAATAGTTCAATGGTTCCGGAATTATAATGGAAAACATTCTATTATAATTAATTGAGCTATCTTCCAAAATAGCGCATTAATAACATTATCATTTTCTAAAAGTTAAGTTTATGTAATGCACTATCAATGGAGCAAATTTGGTTTAAGTCGAATCATTGTTTCGGAAGATACAAAATAGTAGTCTACATTTAGAAATTGCCGCCATTTTAAAGATAAATACACACCGTGATTGAAAACTGCAAAAGTCTAATAATCTTAAATACAATAATTTGTGATCTGAGTTTGGTTAAATTTGGTTGTCGGGTTTAAAAGTTAATAGGGGGTTGGTGAGACATAACTTTCATACAGACAATTAGGTGATCGTGTAGGACTAACTTTTATTCAGAAAGTAGACTAAAAAAACATCGCTGTGGATAACTGTAGCTCAGTATTGCGTACATTACAATTCAATGTAGTTTGTTAAATTTCAAAACAAAAATATTTGCTGGTTGCTAGTTTTCTGTGAAATTTTGTAGAAAATTATTGCTCGTACATCGCGTAGTATATAAAGCAGAAAAATTAAATATGAAGTTGACTTATTACGTCACATGTCTTCATACAACTAGAATACAGTATAACAATCCAATTTTCAAATATATTATTAATATTTGAACCAATAGTTAATAATATTTTTTTCAGGCATTTATAATTGCAGATAGAAATAATGTAGTACAACATATTTTTTTTAATGCATAAGTAGGAAATACAATAATTTCTTTATTGTGAAATATTTGACCTTGGCTGCATTAGCAACAAAATCTTTTTTACAATTGATTGGAATATTTATAGTAAGTTTTTATTTGAAGCATTTCATTTGCGCAAATTCATTTGATTTTTTACTTGTAAATGAGAGGCTTATACACATGTACATTTATTAAACTCTCAAAACGGTAAATACAGTAGCAGTTGTGTAAAGTAAGCAACTGCTCTTGCTGAGCATTGTGCGTTGTGCTGCTGGTGTTACACAAGGGTTTGTCCTGCAGGTACAGGAAGAACCTCCAATGTGCCATCCTACTGTTGAGGCGCACAGTTACAGTAGCAGTGATCCACCCGCTGTATATTGTGAACAGCAGGCAGTCCGTTATAAGCTTACCCACCATCTTTTGTGGAATGGTAGTTGAGGTAAAGTATCATTTTAAGTTGGACAAAGGCTGTGGTCTTACGATATTGTTATGACAAAAAAAATTTGTCCACTAGTATTTTGCATTCTGTAATTAGTGAACATCACACATTTAAGTGTTGATAACCACGAATACAATTCAATCTGCAATAATCAGAATCATTCACGCCAACAAAAAAAATGACATTTCCAAAGATTTTATTTTACCTTAATGTATTCAGTTACACAAAATTAAGAACGCGCCAAAAAATTCTAGCAATTTGTTCTAACTAAATATATTGCAATTTCAAATTTAAGACAACTATTAAATGTGAAGATGTTAAAATGCTCTAATAAGAATATATATTTGTTTACAGGTGCGCAGTATACTTATTATCAATACGGTAATTGAAATAAATCATGGAATAATGGAAGTATATTCAAACTCGCACGTTTCTACACAAATGGTACCAGCTCAACAATAGGTATGTATTTATAAAACAAATTTTAAATTTATTTGTTAGTTAATCACCTCTTAAACATTTTTAAATATTTTAAATGGTATTTATTAAACAACTATTTAAATATTATGATTGATATCCTGAAACATATGTCACTCATAAAAGCTACTATTAATTAACAACTGTCATTATTTCTTTGCCACTATAAAAATACAGAAAAGAATTAACTCTTTATTGAATGAAATCTAAGGATAGGGAATAATAAAAATCATTTGCGAAAATCTTCTTCCCTATCTACTCCATCAGTTAGAACCATTAAAATATTATCATCAGCAGGATCAAAGGTGGTATTCCTGTTGAGATCATCAAGTTTTCACAAACATGTTTGCCCATTGTGAAGGACATCAATGAATCTCATAATTAAATCGCTCTTTCATATGTCTACAAATGACCGTGTAACTTTACATTGTAACTACATACAATTTATTAATATGTTTATCCCAACAGTAACATATCCGTCCTTATATACACGTCGCGAAGGTGATTACTCAGTAATGCACACTCTTTTGTTGAAGCTTTCCTTCGCATTTATAAATACAGAATGTCAGATTTAGTCACTTATTTCATGGAAAAACTCGGGATTTTGGGAAGATTCGCACAGTATCTACAGAAACTTCTTGCAGACACAATTTCTCTAATAGAATTCCAAAGGTTTCTGGTAGTACAGAAACATCGTTGGCATCGGAGGTTACAATGTCCACGAATAGTAATGAAAGATATATTTTCTAAATCTGTATTGTGTCAGTCGGGCACTGCAGAAGACGAACCATATCGTGGTTTTTGTTTCTAAACTGGTTTATAGATAAATATTTCTATAATCTGGGGGGTTATGCGTTTTATGACATTTAAAAACAACGACTTGTGACTTTAATAGTAACTTATTATGATGTTAACAAATTATAAATAATTTATTTAAAATGTTGTAGAAAGCAAATATTTTCTGTTTAGACAGACGTAGCATACATAGATATTTCTTCAATTGGGATGAATGGTAAGGAGATTTTCTAATGACATCCTTCTGAAATGGATAGAATTAATTTCTGGGGATTGTCTATTTCTGAATCGAGATTACCAGGTATATTTGCGTCCTCCGCTTTTAAGTATGAAATTCTACAGTGGCTATTCGCTTTGTAGAGCCGCTGAAGTTAGTGTTATGAATCTTGATTTTACTAGCTCACATTCCCCTAAACAACAACCTGAGATCAGCCAAATGCAAATTTGTATTTCTCACTTAGTAATGACAGCATTTTAGCATATGGNCCTAAACAACAACCTGAGATCAGCCAAATGCAAATTTGTATTTCTCACTTAGTAATGACAGCATTTTAGCATATGGTGACGAAGTGAGTATTTGAAAATATTTTTGAGTTCTGCGCCTTTTTTGTGAATTACGGAATTTTGGGAAGGGCCTGATTATTTATGGCGAGACAGATCACTTTACAGGAGTGGACACATTCCTAAGACATCACCGGAGGCGACGTCAGTAGAGCTACCCGTAGAAAACTCTTTACAAACATTTTCATTGCCAATTTCAGNAAGACATCACCGGAGGCGACGTCAGTAGAGCTACCCGTAGAAAACTCTTTACAAACATTTTCATTGCCAATTTCAGTACGCCTAACCGGTACGTTAGTGACAGTGGAATACTGAAATTTTGACATATGCTGTGAAGCAGAAGAGCGCTGTACTTCTGCACTCATATTATTAGAACTTTCGCACACAGGAGGCGATTTAATGTCATTTTCCATTGTGAGAAGCCTACCAGTAATTTCATATGGAAGACAGTCAGCTTCAGAAAAAATATCGGCATGTATTTTCAGAATGCCACATNATTTCATATGGAAGACAGTCAGCTTCAGAAAAAATATCGGCATGTATTTTCAGAATGCCACATACATGAAAACCTGTGGCTACATTTGAAATCGTAGCTACCTTTTCATAAGCAAGTCGAAAATAATATTACAATCTTAAGTTGCATTTCGCATCTATCAGGTTGTTCTGNAGCTACCTTTTCATAAGCAAGTCGAAAATAATATTACAATCTTAAGTTGCATTTCGCATCTATCAGGTTGTTCTGACATCAATTTACTTCATTCATTTGCATAAAACGCTTTCAATTTGGTGTTCTATTTCTCAAATGTGTGAGAATTATAATACTGTTTCATTACTTTTGTGGTAAAAAGCTGTTGCCAACAGACTACTTCTAGATTGATAATTTAGATTTAACCAACATATTTGTTTCCTTTTGTAAACCACGGTATTTAATTTTCCTCATAATATGACATACCTCTTATTTTCATTTCTGTCAAACAATCTAATTGTATAATCTCTGTGCATATGTAAAAATGTTCAAAACGTTTTAATAATTCTTAGTATTGTGGGGAAAGAGTCAGCCAAATCGTTTGTACAGACTCTTACACCAGGAAACTCGCCACAGCAAAACGGAAAATATAATTTACCAACTACGTTTCACAGTTGCTACTATTGACTTAAGACCGTTTTTTTTGCATATACAATGATATAATACGAACTACTAGACAACATTAATTAGTTGAATTTCTGCATGCACTTCTTTTACACAAAAAAATATATCAAACGTCACTCCAAAAAGATAGTTGAGACCGCACTCCCATTAATAGCGGCAGTGGGCATCCAGCCCTGTCCAGTGCGTGGCAAGCAATTCTTAAATTAATTATATGAATGCTGACGCCATCCAACGGCGACTGCGAGAACTAAGACGTCGAAGAAAACTTGCCCCTTGCTGACTCTTACCCCACATTACCCTACTACTGATACTTACCCTTTTGTAAACGCTTCAGTTTGAGTTCGTGAAGTGACATAAGGAATGAGTGAAGTAAGGAATAGCTCAATCTTTTAATATTTTTTTTTATGGAATTCTAATTAAATTATTTATAATATTTTGTTGTGTTATTATTTGCAAAGCTTCCAACTTTTGATGTCATAGATATAAAAAGAATTTCCAAGTAGCCATCTTGTGTTTTATTATTATATTTGCAGCAATATTAATCTAAGTAATTTTCAAGTTCGTTGAAGCACCGGAATTTGCGAAATATAATATAAAAAATTCCCTTATTACATTTCCTTAATAAATTATACTATTTATTGAGTTTATTCGCTGTTGTAGACACAAGACTAATGGAAAATGTATGGGTAATTAATTATTAGCCAACTAGAATATTTACCAACATTTAATAAAATATTCCATTCAAAGTTTATTATTTGAAAACGTTTTTAGACTTGTAAAAAATTCCTTGTTTTACTGCAATGAGAGAGCGTTTTGTCTGCAGTACAAGTACTTTTCGGGAATTTTTGCATTCCAGTCCTTTTAACAAAGAAATAGTTCGTTTATTACATATTCAGTTTGATAATTAAGTTATTAATTTCCCCCAAACCCCCTCCAAGTCTTGCAAATGTCAGCACTAAATGGTTTTTTTTTAAACTCAAAACCCAATACAAGACCAGATAATCAAAAGCTCACAAAAACAAAGCAGTTGAGTTAACTAACCTACGGCATGAAAAGGCAAATAAATATTTGATAAGTTAACACCACTTCATGTATATTTGAGACATAGGCATTTTAACTATGTAAACTATGTCAGTACAAAAAAAGTTCCAGAAAAAAATTATTTTTTTTAACAAAAGAGGACAAACACTATTCAATTAAGACAATATATATATATATTAACGAATAAGTATAAACACTACCAGGCGCCATCCACACCTGGGTGCGAGGATCACCAGCACCCATAACGAAGCGGCACTCGTCACTGAACACCGCACATCGCCAGTCTGTGGTGTTCCACATTGCTCTGGCCCGGCACCAATGCAAACGGATCCGCAGTTTTTGCATCGTTAAGGCCAGCGAACATAATGGGCGCTTTGATTGTAGATTCATCTTCACAAGGCATAGGAATATAGTTCGAGGGCTCACAAAAGCCTCAACACTAGCCAGTATCATGTACTGTGTAGCCATGGCATCTCTCCGCGCCTGACGCATGATCCATCGATTTGACCTCGTCCTTTCAAAGAAAATACTTCGTGTGCCAATTCATATATCTGTGTGAAAAATAAAGTTGTATTGTATAATAATCTTAAATCTGTCAAATTAATCAGACTTACATAATCGACGGATTTATAAGAATTATATAAATGATTTTTGTTACATCGCCTAAATTATGTTTTCTTCTGTAAATATGTAAGCATGTAATTTGTTTATTTGAACACACAGTTGACATTCATTTGTTTAACATTATTAATAACAAATGAGAACGCATACGNTTGTTTAACATTATTAATAACAAATGAGAACGCATACGAAAAAAGCTTACAGATTTAAACATGACTATTTCTTTTCAATTTAATAGAGTGCGAGAATGTCAAAAATATGAATTTTACATTTACGTCGTTGTAAAATGGTTAATCGATTTTTTTCAAGGTACATAATAAAAAATAATATCACTGTTTGTAAAATAACTAACATTATTTTATTTATTATTCACTAAGCATATAGATACTATGTAAAAAAATTGGAATAGGTATTTATTATTTGCGCAACAGGAAAATACTCGCATGGTTACATTCAGAAAGATGTAAAACAAGTAGATATTAGTTTTATGTTACCACCTGCTATTGAGGCCATGGTGGTGTAGTGGTTAGACTACTCGCCTGCCACCTAGGCGAAGTGGGTTCGATTCTCGGCGGTGTTGCTCCCAGAATCGTGCCGGGCAGTGACGCTGGTGAGCGGGTTTTCTCGNCGAAGTGGGTTCGATTCTCGGCGGTGTTGCTCCCAGAATCGTGCCGGGCAGTGACGCTGGTGAGCGGGTTTTCTCGGGTAACTCCCATTAGTGGCGGGAGGAAGTAAAGAATGAGTGGGGCGAATTGAGAGTAGTGTGCCTAAGTTAAGGGCCGCCAAAATATCTTTACTCAGTCACCATCTTCACTTATTTCCACGTTCAAAATTCTCGCCGAATATATGTAATATAGGTACCAATATTTCGGGTGCAGAGAAATTGAGAAAAGGGATGAAGTGCGGTAAAATTATTGTGGGGAGACAAAATGGGACATTTTTGTTTCAATCTTTCAAATGCACATTAAATTAGACAAGTTGTAGTTTGTGTCAGCTACAGAATTATANCAATCTTTCAAATGCACATTAAATTAGACAAGTTGTAGTTTGTGTCAGCTACAGAATTATATCCATTCATAAATAAATTGCTTAAGTATTAATTATATTTAAGGGGGTAGATTGTTAGGTGTGCTTTGGTTCATGATAGTGTGTTGGGTTAGATTACATATAAATCTTCAAAAAACTGAATTACTGTAACCAGCCACATGAACCACAATTGCATTTTAAAAAACCTATATTTATTAAGTCTTTTGTCAGTTTGACAGTCGGAACTAACAGGAAATAACCTGCAACATCCCTGTTAATAAACGCATTTTCTTTTTGATATTTGTTTATTGAAACATGATCACAGATCTCTGTTTCGTGATTAATGGTCGCTGTGATATTTTCAATGATTCTTTNGAAACATGATCACAGATCTCTGTTTCGTGATTAATGGTCGCTGTGATATTTTCAATGATTCTTTTCAATATCGAGTGCAAAATGAGTTTAAATAAAACCGCTCAGTTTAATTCATAATTATAATTGAAAATTTTATAAATATNGAAACATGATCACAGATCTCTGTTTCGTGATTAATGGTCGCTGTGATATTTTCAATGATTCTTTTCAATATCGAGAGCAAAATGAGTTTAAATAAAACCGCTCAGTTATTAAGTATTAATATTAACTTTTAAAATATTTATATTATACTTAGAAATAATTATGTTACAGATCGCCGACAGCGATGGCTTAGCTTAGCCACCCGGCCACATGACTCAACCCTACCGTGACGCAGCAGCTGGCCTTAACCGGCCGGCTGCTGCAATTCCCGATTTTGACTTCTGGCCTTACCCGGCTGGTGAAACCTGCATTGGCTAGCTGCAGCTGGCCTTAACCGGCCAGCTGCAGCTACACCGGATATGAATCTTCATTTATTTCCGCCATTACTCANCTTAACCGGCCAGCTGCAGCTACACCGGATATGAATCTTCATTTATTTCCGCCATTACTCAAATTATTCCAAATTATATTTGTAGAAAATTAACTTTCAGTGGTTTCTTCGGGCCATTCACTTTTCTTACTTGCCGTTAACACAGTATTCTACTGGTTTTCTCGTATAAAACCTGTCCCCCTCGCCAATCTGAAGTGCCCATACTTCCTCTTTGAAAGCCTTTACCTGAGCACTCCTTCATGTGTCATCAGAAATTTGTTCTCCTTGCCACCTGTCGAAGTCCTCAAGCCTTCTTCCGACTTTGGTGGCATATTCATTCCATATCTTGTTGAGAACATTATAAAGGTAATGTAAAAGGTTAAGGTACACTTACGGGAAAAGAAGGTATTTCTCTTGCAGCCAGCTTCTGAGATCTTCCGTTTTTAGGCAGTACCTCATGACATGCTGGACTGTGTCATCCTCCCCGCAGACGTCACAGAGTGGAGATTGCACCAATCGGAAGCTGTACAATTTTGCCTTGAAGTTGCCATGGCCAGTGTAAAGTTGTGTGCTGTAATGGTTTATACGTATTCATTTGCATTTCATCCAAGATCTTACATCGCGCACTAACTCATACGTGTATCTTCCCTTTTCTGATGTATCCCATCTTTCTTGCCACTGGTCCAATGCCTCCTCCATGATCTCAAACTTCGTTTCCTTAGTCAGCTCTCCGACTCACGCTATCTCCACTGCTAGTCCTCTGCTTCTCACAAGTAAGTATATTGGCAATACCCCTACCAAGACCGGGAGCGACTCATTTGGTACTGTCCTGTAGGCCTTTGCAACGGTAAGCAGAGGCGCTCTTTGAGCACTAATGAGCTTCCTCTTATGCCAAGCAAGTTCCACTCAAATAAGACATTCTACAGAATCGGGCCAAGAACCGAGCCCTGTGGNAGCTTCCTCTTATGCCAAGCAAGTTCCACTCAAATAAGACATTCTACAGAATCGGGCCAAGAACCGAGCCCTGTGGACATCCTTTCATCAGTCTTTTCTTAACTTGTGTAGAGCTAGAGGAGTAAAGACTCCATCTGTTTCTAAAGAAGTCCTGTACGATCCCATAAATGTTTGCTGGACATTTATTCTGTTTCAACTGCCACATCACTTCCGGCCACCAGGCATTGTCAAAGGCGCCAGATATATGAAGGAAAATTCCCATAACATATTTTTCTGGTCTTTCTCTAATTGTCTTCATCACATCATACAATGCAAAGTCCGTACCAGTGCCTTTCTTGAAACCATACTGCTTTTCGTTTAGGGTACCTTCGGCCTCCAAAGCCATGATGAGACTTCTGTTGACCAGTTTTTCGAAGACTTTGCCCAGTACCGGAAGCAGTGTCAGCGGCCTGTACGATTTAGGGTCGTCAGGCTCCTTCCCATTTCCTTTGTACAGAATTCTCAAGCACACAAGCTTCCAAGGGGGAGGAAACACACCGTTCTTGAGACAGTCATTATATATCTGAAGTAGATGTTTCTTGAGCATNAGGGGGAGGAAACACACCGTTCTTGAGACAGTCATTATATATCTGAAGTAGATGTTTCTTGAGCATCGAGTAGCAGCTCTTCAGGATTTCTGCCGTGATGCCATCTAAGCCAGGAGCCTTGCCATTCTTCATCTTGTAGATGATAGCTGTAAGATCTTCCTCAGTAAGTTCTGGGGCATCTTGTTCCTTTAGTGCTATTTCCATGATCTGTCTCTTCCCGGCATGCTCTTCCCCCTCTTTTGCCATGGAGTCATCTGGCAGGAGAGCATGGAGCAGGACTTCCATAGATCTTTTCTGATCTGTTATTAGTTTCCCATTTTCTTTCATGCATGGCGGTGAGATATTCCTCTTCACCTTGTTTGCTGCCAATTAATATATTATTCCGAAGGGGTCTTCGTTTCCTATTCGGGTAACAAGGTCTTCCCATGATCGGGCCTTCTTTCTCCGCACCCTGCCGAAGTAGGCTTGCTTCGTAATCTTGTACTCTCGGGAGAAGAGTTCGCGCTCTTCAACTCGTAGTCTGTGCAATCTTCTTCTTCGTCTGCGTAGAACTCGCCGTTTCTNCGGGAGAAGAGTTCGCGCTCTTCAACTCGTAGTCTGTGCAATCTTCTTCTTCGTCTGCGTAGAACTCGCCGTTTCTCTTCCAATTCCTTGTCCCACCATGACATGTTGGGGAGTCCCGGTTTGGTCTTTCGCATTTGCTATTCGCATGTTTCCTTGATTATGCATGTTAGAGCTTGCACCCTCTCTGCAATTTCAATGCTTTTCAGAGCGGTACTTTCATACAATTTCCTCTGCAAGGCACGGTCGAAAGAGGCCCAATCTGCCATGTTGTGACTGTACCTTACCTCACACTCTGGGAGTAGAGGAGGCACCCTTGTACCACCATTAATTTCAAATACAATAAGTCTGTGGTCGCTAGAACTTTCGAGGCAATGCTAGGTGAGCGAGTGCATTAACTCTGCTTTCCTATTCACTACTGTTATGTCCAGGCTCGATTGCGTGCCGTGCGCCTGGGAGGCAAAGGTTGGAAGTGTGCCCTCTTAATTTATTACTTCTAGGTCATGTATCAGCAGGAAGTGACTAATGAGCTCTCCGGCTTCATCAGTTTCCGGTAAATGCCACATTTCCGATTTGGCATTAGCATCTGCTCCCATTATTAATGGTTTATTTCTCAGTGTTTCAGTTATGACCTCCCACCTGTCAAGGTGTACCTGGGTGTCTTCCCCGAACTGGAAATATGATGACAGTAACCAACATTCAGTTGTTCCTTTGACAACTTGTGCGTATACATGATGTCGACTTGAGACACTAGCCATCATAGATATGTCCATTTCTTTGCATACTGCCAATATTCCAGCTTTGGGGTCCTCACCACAGGTAAAGACCTTGCCTCCCATGCCCGCGACAGCTCCAAACGGAGCATAGGGTTCCTGGAATAGAACAGCATCAAGTCTCTGATCCAATACAATCCTGTTTAACTCTGCAGTGACTGCTGCCGACCGTTGCATGTTCAGCTGGCCACATCTTATCATGTCTTTAGACACCATAATCTATTCTAGAGAGTTCTTCGGACAGGGCCTTCTGGTAGGATGGACAGTCTGTCGAGTCCTCTCTGTGATCGTGGGGCGCTCCTTTCTTGTGGCAGTTGACCCATGTGGCNCTTCTGGTAGGATGGACAGTCTGTCGAGTCCACTCTGTGATCGTGGGGCGCTCCTTTCTTGTGGCAGTTGACCCATTTGTCCTTAAATTCCGGGGTTGCTTTTTTAGTACATGCTTTGTACTCATGTCCAGTAGCGCCACAGCACGAACAGGTGGATTCAGTGTCTCTACATCGGCTCGCGATGTGTCCCCATTGCTGACACTTGTAACACCTTGATAGAGAGATGTACGCTCTGACTCTACAGCTTTCATAGCCTATGAAGAATCTTTCTGTGGCTATCAGGACGTTTCTTGCCTTCGGATCGCAGTCCAGGACCACATTNTTTCATAGCCTATGAAGAATCTTTCTGTGGCTATCAGGACGTTTCTTGCCTTCGGATCGCAGTCCAGGACCACATTAACCCCGTCCATCCCTCTCTTTCCTGTTTTATGACTGATAGAGACAGCTTTCAAAAATCTGCCAAAATCATGTCCTCNACCCCGTCCATCCCTCTCTTTCCTGTTTTATGACTGATAGAGACAGCTTTCAAAAATCTGCCAAAATCATGTCCTCCACAGTCATTGTTCCTGTAATTCTGCCTGAAAATGTTCTCCGGCAGTTTACTGTTATCTTCATCTCTGGGCACGTCATAAATGACCACTTTAGGTCCCCTTTTCTTTGGTTCCCCTAGTTTAAGACCAAGTTCCTTGATTTTGGTCTGACTGTTGAGGGCCCTGAAGGTTTCTTCGTTTCCAGCCTCTATTAGAATTTCTCCATTTCTTATGCCCTTCAGGTTTCTAATTTGTATTCCCTCATCTGTAGGGTTGAGGCCCTTTTTGATAATGTTGCGGGTCTCGGTACTTGTTTTACCTTCCTTTTCAGGGNGGTTGAGGCCCTTTTTGATAATGTTGCGGGTCTCGGTACTTGTTTTACCTTCCTTTTCAGGGTACACTAACAGTATCTTTTTGGCCGGTTTCGGCTTCATCGTTTCTGAGCCTGCGGCCTGAGCGTTGCTCTTTATCCCAGGTATTGTGGCCTTAGCAGTTTCATCCCTTTCTTTTTGGCTGACTTTGACTGTTTGCAGTTTGCCAATGAGTTTCCCATTTTAAATTAATATACCATCTACGTGGCTCTGTAGTTGGCTAAGTCTGGGAATCATCCAGTTGTCCTGTGAGCTGTTGATTTTCAAGCTCTTTGTCGGTAGCCATTCCATCATTTCAGAGACAAGGTCTCTCGTTTCTTGGTGGGTTTTCTCCGCCTTTTTCTCAATATTGAGGATGAACTCCTCTCTCACCAAAGAGTCGCTCCCAATTTCATTTCCCTGTGGAACTTTACCAGTGAGGTCCTCTTTATCCTGGAAACGGAGATTCTTCTTAGCCTTGGTATCAGGTTCAGAAGTAGCCATCCCAGAGACGTCTTCGGTTCTTGAAGGTCTCATGGATGACCTGGGCACCATCTCAGTTTCATGTGTCTCAGGAAACACTAACCTGGTGGTTTTCAGGGGTTTGCCCTTCCTTCCTACCAGTGTGAACTCCTGGACTTTCCTTGTTGCCGCCTTCAAATCCTGCTCTTCTTCCTCAGAGGAAGAAGATTCCCTTCCCGATCCCTCGGATCCTACCAATTCTTCAGAGGCTTCGATTCCAGTTTCTCCTTGATCTTCCATTTCCTCATGAAGCTCTCCATCGTAAACCTCCTGGATCCAGGAGTCTACAATGGAAGTTTTGGCTTTATGCACACTCTTCCAGATTTTTCTGTAGATACGCCTTTTTCCTGTCGAAAGAGGGAACCTATCCCAGTCAAAGTTGGGATCCCTCAACCTTTCTATGGCGGCCAGTGTCACCTCTGAGGGAATGAATTCCCTCTTAAGAAAGCCCGTGAAGCTCTTTCTTAGCTCTTTCAGGGTCGGTGATTTTTCGATGCTAACAATGCCCAGGACCTCCATGAGTCCTTATTTCTGCCCACCAGGGCTACTCACAGCGGCCATGGTGCTCTCGCGGCGGTGGGACCCGCACGCTGACTCTTTCCTTGTTTCTATCTTCTGTACACTTTCAGTTCAGACACAAACAACAGTTCACAAACACTTACAAGTCTCTACAATACAAGTCACTATGTGTGCTCACAAGAAGCAAGTCCCCACACCAAGCACATAATTCCACATAAACATAAGAAACAAGTCCCCACAGTCCTTCTCCACTAGTCAAGCCTCAAGGGGCAACCTCAGGCCGTAGGCTTCAGACCAGCATGAATACACTTTTCTCCCTCTTGGCCGTCTCAGGGAATCCCACTAGGGGAATTATAACCACGCACAGACTTTGTCCGGTGGACTGATCACCCTGAGTCAGTTTATCCACCCTGCCAACGCAGAGGCGGGGAGACAGTGTGCTGCGATGCCCTCTTCAACTTCCCAGTATCCTGTTCGGAATCAGAGGACTACCAGAGCACCTTCTTACTTAACTCAATTCAATTCCAATTCTCAAGAAGGTTTATCTCGAGCCACACTTTCCGGTGCGATACCCCGAGAAAGCCTTGAGGTGGAGTTAGCAAGAAATGCATCAGTGCCCCGACACCAAGACGACGAAGACGGGGGCGAAAGCATCAAGAGGATGCTCAAGGAATTGCATATGGCCATTATGGACATAGCTTCCAGAGTCTGTGCATTATATATTCAAGTTTCGATATTTAAACAACCTTTTTGTTGGGCATGTGTTCAGCTGACGGAATTACTGAATGTCCTCTAACAAATTATCTGAAGTTACTGCCAACAAGTTAAAGAGGAAACCTCGACTGGTGGCAATAGAAAGTTGTCTGAGAATTACTACATAGAATTACGGGTGCTTTCTTCTGTGAGCCAAATGACTTAGCAGAACTAATGTTGCATGCCGTCAATTTGTTACAGTGGATGCCAGGCACCTTAAATCAACCACCATTGCGACTACTGCCAGCTTCGCATGAGATGGTTGATGGCATTCTGAAAGAACTGAAGAAGTTAGATTTGATAGAAACATCAGTCATTCCATGTTCTGCTCTCATTGTGCCTGTTAAAAATAAAGATAGCGCCATGACATTTTGTATGGGTTACTTAAAAATTGATAATGTTAGCAGGAAAGATTCTTGTCCAACACCTAGGATAGATGACACACTAAACAGGTTAGCAGGTACACAGTGGTTCGAGATACCGTTGACCTGGCTCTTACAGAATATACCGTTGATCTGGCTGGTGTCAGAGCTTCTTGTTTCCTCTACCAAATGAGTCAACGGTTTGGGATGATGAGAAATTATTTTCCAATAATAATTTTTGCCCGGCGTATCACGTAATTCAGAGAAGCATCTTCGACCAGGGAAGAGGACACTATAAAAACCCCCTACATTTGGAGAGCATTTAGTATTTGTGGTAGCCATCTGACTGTAGTGAAGTGATCGGGGCAAGAATGCTGCAGCTAGAGACAAGTATTTGCCTAAAGCAGAACCAAATAATGGCAATGACGCACATACGATATGAACAAAATACTGTTAATTGTCTACCAGGAATAAAACTCATGTTTTTACCATCATATACCGGATTGGCGGTAACTCGTAAATTCGGAATTTGGCATACAATTCTTTGGACAAACGTAAGGCGAAACATCCTAAGGTGAAGTTGCATTTCAAGCTCCGTTTCTGAAGGAACCGTCATGACATGTCTGGAACAAGTAGGATTAAGTGTGGGGTTTTGGGTGAGTGTGGTGGTGCGGGATGGCTGTGGCGTAGGTACGAGGGTGTGTTTAGGATGAGGAAAGCAATTGCGCTTAGTTTTGGCAAACAGCCGTAGCATGGCAAGTGGATTAGCCATGGGAGACATATGGCTTGGCCCCGCGGTCACCAGACCTCTCTCAACTGTACTTCTCTGTGTGACCTTACCTGAAGTCTGTGGTGTATCAACCAGACCACCCGCTCAAGTCATCTGAGGACATTATCGCGTGGCTATATGCTGCTACCACCACGATCGACGTCCCCATGCTACACCGTGTGCAGATGATATGCATTACACTCGTCGAAAAATGCATAGCAATGCGAGGAGCCAATTTTGAGTGCCTATTGTAAAAGTTTGTAAAGGTTTGTAAAGAGAGTGGGTATTTTCATGTGCGCCTAATAGCATTAAATTTATTATGTCACATGTGACGTCTTTGTCTCAGAAACTATTCATCTAAAGCCTTTTAACTTAAAGGTATTTTCGCCTAACATTTTGCCATAGAATTGTATTCCGCATTCCGAATTGGTGAGTTCCCACCGTCCCAGTATTTTATCATTACATGTCTTCTCCCCTGCTCGTTGTCCCAAATATTTCCTGATCCTTTCATAAGACGATTTTCAAAGACGCCTCAATGTCAGCATTATTCGTTATGCCAAAGACGGCATACCCCAGTCCACTCAAAAGTCTAAGTTGGAATTTCCCCCAATCGTGGAATTTTCAAACTGATTCTGCCCGTCTAATTTTTTCTGCAGAGTTTCCTGGATTTCAGCACAAAACCAATAACGACGCCTTTCTAGGACGCTCACATAATAAAGGCTCCAGGCTCATTTCTGACGCCGGTAGTGGAGAGATGTAGAAATATAAGATGGCATCAGGTGGAGTGTGCTGGAAATGTATCGTAGTATAACAAACTTGTAGAGAAATACAGATCCATAATAACGAAATTATTATTATAAAATGCCACCAAAAAAAAATGCTAAATTTAAAGAAATTTTAAAGAAAATATATCTAAAATAATGCAACGCATTATTTTACCTGTGTATACCAAAGAGCATACAGAAACTAATCTAATTGAAATATGTCTAGCCGTTACTTGTGTGAGTATACGCAAAAATCACAATATTACGGCCGCGGAATCAGGATGGTAGGTGATGCGAGAGTTTCTCGGTTTTACTCATTAAAGTCGACAGAAATACTTTTAAAATGTCATAAAATTCCTTGATTAATATTTGTGTAAAAAAAATTTAGTAAAATTACATTAGAAGAAAATATCATTTTCTATTATTTAAATCCGGGAAAGAATTAATAAAACCCTTAACTCCCGGAACATAACGAAGTGGTGAAATTCCCTAAAAGGAATTTCCTTCCATTTATAAATAAGTAGTTGGTTAAACATATAAATGCTATTTGTTGTACGACACTTTAAGTTAACCAAAATCCGCCATCTCCAGCCGACGTCGACGGCAGACAATCGCCAATCNTATTTGTTGTACGACACTTTAAGTTAACCAAAATCCGCCATCTCCAGCCGACGTCGACGGCAGACAAAGCGGTTAGCTGTTTGCTTCGGCTGGTTAGCGTAAGGGAGCAGGGTCGAATCACCGTAACGTCGGCGGTTATTCAATCTCACCAAAGTCCAATGACAAAGCAGTGTATAACAACACACACAAACCTAATTAGCCTATCATCCACACTGTGCCGGTACAAAACATTGTTACACGCATTGAAAACGAGAAATCGTTTTCGAAATTGGCACGATACTATTTCGCTATGTGAGAAGAATTTCATGACTAAAATACATTAGATGTAATAAAACTAAACAAACAAATTAATAANACTATTTCGCTATGTGAGAAGAATTTCATGACTAAAATACATTAGATGTAATAAAACTAAACAAACAAATTAATAGACAGGTTACTCAGTAATTATTTCAATATTGAAGTTTACCAATATTCCAATAGTAGTTTTTATTTTTTGTTGCAGTTTGTCATGCTGGGAGAAAAGATGGGGTATTCCGAAATTCCTTAGAAAGTCTTGGGGTAAAACACTTCTTGTCTTACGTATTATTTTCAGATTTATGCATGGAAAGAAAATCTAGACTGTACCTGTCGTACACAAAAAAAAACCCGCTTCATATTTCATTATGCATAATTATTGAAAATACATTATAATGTTATTTATTAATATAATTTTTTATTTTGTTTTTCTTTATTTAATAAGCAAAAATTCATCTCTACCACTTCTTTCAGTTTCACGTGTTAATATTTTTAAGTACAATATTTTGAGTATATCTGCCCGTAATAATTAAAACCAACCAGAAAGCGCCAGGCAAACAAACAACCTTCCTTCTACTATATTGTAATTGTCAATTATTTTAAAGTTACAAAGTGGAACATTATATTTAATCATAAAACCATTATACTTCTCTATAAACATGTAGCACAAAGGTTCCATACATGAAACGGGCAGTTTTGAGAAAATGACGCCTTCCAGCTCTAGATAACAATCAAAATTTGACCAAAATTAATTAACACATTAGTACTTTTTATCAGTAGAAATAACCTTATATAATATTCATAAACTTACACATTCATTAAATATGCCAAATCAAGTAAATGTTTTCACAAATAATCTTACAACTTAATTGTATTTGAATTATTGTCTATAAAACTNATATGCCAAATCAAGTAAATGTTTTCACAAATAATCTTACAACTTAATTGTATTTGAATTATTGTCTATAAAACTAAAACAATGGAAACAAACCAAAAAATAGGTCTATTTTTTTCAAAAAGGTATACTGTTGTAATAAATTAATGTATTATGTTGCCACAACATATTGAAACCATTTCCAAGTCGAGTCGATACTTATTTTCACTAATAGAAGCTCCAAACTAATCAATATTTTATATTTTACATATAAATTAGCAGTCCTTAAAGAGGAAAAAAATTCAGATTTAGTATTTTGCAATAAAAAATTTTAATAACGGCATTTTAAATAAATATTTATTCCATAATTTGAGACAAGCCAACTTGTTAGATTATTTCCTGGGCCATCTCCAACTCTATTTGTGTACGAGATTCTAAGATGCAGTCATCAAGGCCACCTTCACATACCATCGCCAGGCCATGCTACTCTTCACATNGCAGTCCTTAAAGAGGAAAAAAATTCAGATTTAGTCTTTTGAAATAAAAAATTTTAATAACGGCATTTTAAATAAGTATTTATTCCATAATTTGAGACAAGCCAACTTGTTAGATTATTTCCTGGGCCATCTCCTTGAGATTAACACATGCAGATTCTAAGATGCAGTCATCAAGGCCACCTTCACATACCATCGCCAGGCCATGCTACACTTCACATATTTCGGGTTCGAGAATCGTAGTGGATGTCGTTGTGTTATTTCACTCTCCTAGTAGGGGAGGTGACAATCGTGATTGAGCATTTTTTCTATTATACCCAAGGCCACATGTCAGCACCTACAACCTATATTTTAGTTTACTGTATTTATCGTGGTCTCTTACAGTAGGTTTCTTCTCTTTATATCCGCGTAATTGTTTGTTTTGTTCTAATAGCATGCATTGTTTTAGGTTTTCCATGAAGACCACCTCTTCCAAAAGAGTATCTCATAAGGGTTGTATTTGATTTCTCGACCAAGGTTCTATCCCTCCATTTTATATACAAATGCACTCGATAAGTCTTTTCTTATTTTATTCGGTAATAGTAATCCGGTGAGTCTTTGCTCAAGTGAATTTAAAAAAAAATGTCTTCCTACTCTCCGAGTCGCACGATATCGTGTCTTGGAATCGCGACAGTAAGATATACCCGTGTTTAATGCTTTTATTAAGGACGAAATGTGTCCTAAGAGGTGTTGATGGCAACTCTGACTTAGAATGTAAAACACATCATTCATGTCAACGAACTTCAGTTCATGCAGGGTTACTCCCCTAATTATTGTGAGCAGCGCCTTATGTCAGTACTGGCTCGAATCAGCTGTTCACTAACTTGAAACACAACCTGTCAAATGCCACCGAAGATNATGTCAGTACTGGCTCGAATCAGCTGTTCACTAACTTGAAACACAACCTGTCAAATGCCACCGAAGATTTCGACAATTATTTAAAAAATTACGGTCTTCGATTTTAATGAAATTATTGGCATCACAGTTACGCTTGGACTATTTAATATTATAACAAATCGACTTAATTTTTATTTTCCTGGGTAATGCATGCATATATAACTTTTCACTAATATAGAATATGTTTCTGCTTCCATTTATTTTCATATCTCAGTCAACAAGACACCAATGCATACATACAATCTTCGCATTTAAAAAAGTCTTCCAAACTATTTGCATCCATGCAGAGTAATTTATGTGTATTAGTTATTGCGGTAACTTTACTTTTAAAATTCCTTATGTATTAATTAAATATGTCTTTTGGAGGCTTACCACATAATTTCCCAAATTGAGAAACATTGAGTAAAACTCGATATTAGTCTCAAGGCTAATTACCCTATGATTGTCTATAATGTCCTCAATGGTTTATTCAGACTTTAAACCCTTGCGTTTTCTCAAAGCATTGTAATTAAGAGATGGGAGACGCTAACTACACATATCCTCAACTGGATCTGCTTCACAAGAATAATTCTATGTTCCAACAACAGAATCAACAAATATTAAATGTAACGGTTCTGGTACCCACGAGTAAAATCATTATCTTATGCCATTGCTCAGATACAAAAAGAAGGGATTTTGACACTTAAGTTTTATTAAATTTAAACATCAACCCAGCAATCAGAAATCATTTGACAAAATGGAACAAACTTATTCTAAGAAATGATTATAACCTTATATGCACGTATATACAAAGCAATAAATTTACTTAATTAAAACGTAATTAAAAATATAATAATACAAGTACCTGGTTTTGGCTAACAAAATAATTGTTTATTTAGCGAAAGGCGAAACCCCTATTCAGAATGATTACTTGCAAAAATTGCGTTTGTTACAATTTTCCCACTGATTTATTTGCTTCAATTATTTTGTTTCAAATGACACACACACACACTGCACTTAACACCATACTGTTACACCAAGGCTAGCAAAATGGTAGACCTGGCGTATGTTCCACAATCTAGTGAAGTCCTATGTAACATTATTATTTTAATCNCAAGGCTAGCAAAATGGTAGACCTGGCGTATGTTCCACAATCTAGTGAAGTCCTATGTAACATTATTATTTTAATCATTATGTGGTATTAGTAACGGTGTGACTATGGGCTATGATTGTTGTGAATTCATTGGTGTTTTATATGCAAAACTACATCAGGCTGGAATATGGTTTGAGCACTCAATAGTGAGTAACATAAAATATTATTGCGTCAACCTACAAACCGAAAGTCCACGTTTTCCAAAATGATCAGCATCTTCGAGTAACAAACTAAAGCTTGTTTCTTTGTGTACATAAGCTCGCAATGTTTCTCGATAGAGTATAATGTTGAGGAGAGAGCAGGCATTATGAAATACGGGATAGGACTTGCAGCCGCCGATAGCCATATAGCGATATCAACAAGTTGCCATATTGAATCCCGGTGACCTTGACCTCATATCCTTGACTCTGATCTAAAGCATGTGACCTTGGTTAGTCTTGAACCCAAAAAATGTAATAAAATCAAAAACGTTTTCTGAAAAGGTTTAAATAACTTACAAAATAACAAGGCTGTTTTAAAAAATTAAAACAAAAAAATGCATTTTTTTTTTTAATTTTAATGAATTCATAAAGCACTTTTATAGATATACATGCAGGAGGCCCGGGGTTCGAAACAGAGATGCTGGANGTTTCTCGATAGAGTATAATGTTGAGGAGAGAGCAGGCATTATGAAATACGGGATAGGACTTGCAGCCGCCGATAGCCATATAGCGATATCAACAAGTTGCCATATTGAATCCCGGTGACCTTGACCTCATATCCTTGACTCTGACCTAAAGCATGTGACCTTGGTTAGTCTTGAACCCAAAAAATGTAATAAAATCAAAAACGTTTTCTGAAAAGGTTTAAATAACTTACAAAATAACAAGGCTGTTTTAAAAAATTAAAA